>CM031239.1:594631708-594742901 GCA_018340775.1 Taxus wallichiana var. yunnanensis | reverse complement strand
ACTCTTCCAAAATATGATAGAAAATCACATAACCTAGTTGATTTATTTATCATAAATTCCAGCAAGGTTAGCAGCTCCAAATATCATGAAACAAGTGCATTAGCAATAGAGTAATAGGCAAGAACAGTTCAGATTTTATCCTTGCAAAATACCACTAAGAAACACCATAAATCTCCCTCCACAAGTCGATTTATATAATGACAAAACCAACAACAATTTCCAGAATTTATTGACCAAGTAGTGGCCCAAACACTCTCCAAATAAACTCACAAGCTCTCACAATAATGACGACTTTACTTGGATTGAATAGACATGCAAATAACTCATCAACTCAAGCTCAAAGGGCATACACACTTCACTCAAAGGTGGTGTTGAAGAACACCTTTTGTTTTAGATCATTAGTGGGCATACATCCCTTCTTCAAGCATGAAGATAAGTTTAATAAACCGTCAACATGCGAAAAAGGAGTACCCACATCTTTTTATATCTTTTCCTTGCACATCCTCCAAAGTTCTCTCTCCATCTTTGGCGCCAAAAGTTCTCTCTCTATTTTAAAAAAGTGCTTGGAGATCACACTCAAATCAAATATTAAATGCATAGGGAATTTAAATCAAATGGGGCCCATATGGATCGACCCATGCCTAGAAGAAATCGATTTATTTTAAATATCAAACATTAAATAATTCCCAGAAAAATGCGACTTGCTTAGTCACTTAATTCACCTTTAAAATAAGAAATTATTATCCCAAGGTGAAATCAAATTTCTCTTTTATTTTTGATTTGCACAATAAAAATATATTTTATTTTAAATTTACATGTGCAAATTGATTTTCTCTTCTTTTTAATTTTTAATTAAAAAAGGGGACATTACATTTACTCATGATTGTATGATGAAATTTGAAGGATTTGGAAGGTAATAGTTTGGATCTTCAAGGTGAAACACTTCCCTCTGTTCATTTCACGTGTGAGATGATTATTGTGTGCTAATTTAGTGATTGGAAGAAGATTATTGTGATAAATTTAATTACATGTTTAGAAAACCAAGAAAAATAGCACTGTGACTATAAATTCTTGAATCTACCCAAGTCTTGACTTATTTGTTATTGGGATAATTGTTTACAATGCATGTAAGTTATAGGAGAGGATTGCATAAGATGAGTTTAAAGCAAGAACGAGGTCTTCAAGTCAGAGTTGAGCTTTAAGTTCCAAACTTATAGTGTGAGGGTTTCACACCCTCGTTTAAACGTGCGCAAACAAATGTTTGACTTGTGGATGAAGATATCTTCAATAATGTCCATCACTGTTAGTGCAGACCATTAGAAGGAGTTTGAATAGAAGTCAAATGGTAAGCTTTGGAAGAAAGAATTAAGTGTTTTATAAAGTTTTTGATCATCTCGGGCTTTCACCGGTTACACATCGGGTTTAGAGCAAGATTAGTGTTTAAGGCCCATAAGCATTGAGTTTAGGTCTCGAAACTTGGTAGAAGTAATTGAGACTAGTTGCTAGGAGAGATTTTGATAGAATTTTGATGAAAGTGGATGCATTTGAAGATATTGGATGACAGTTTTAAAGAGGACAATCCAACCCACCCTAAGACATGATTAGAACCTAGAATCTTGAATTTAAGGAATATTCTCCATAGGAAGTCACACTCAAACTTGGTACAGTAGGAAGTCACACTCAAACTTGAGTACAAAGAAAAGTAAAGCCTAAATGGGTGTCGAAGATGTCTTTAATTTGTCGAGAAGCCTCTTACAATGAGAGGTATGCTAGAAAATGCATAAAACCAGGGCTAGTAGGAGTTATTTGCAAAAGGAAAGCAAAAGTGGGATTGAGAAAAAGACAAAGGAGTTGGGCTACAAAATTTACTACACACCACCACAAGCCAAAAGGGTAGTTGAGGATGTGTTTTTGTTGTGGGTATGTCTAGATATGACTAACCTTGAATCTTGCAAAGGAATTGCTCCTGAGACCTATAACAAGGCATTTATGAGTCAATTGAGGAAGTTTGTAAGAGATTGTTGCTTCTAATCACCTTGATGATACCTTTCGCATTGGTTTGAGTGCATGAAATAGGGTACAAAGGAGTGAAGGAGTCTTGAAGGCAAAAATCCCAAATTTGCTTGTTATTGGTTAAGAGCTAGTGAAGAGCAAAATAGAGATTGGTAAGAGAGAGTGAAATTTTCATGATAAGTGATCATTTAAAGAGTTGAGTTGGCATTGCATGAAGTATGAAAACAGGGTATGAGTGATGGTGAAGGCCTTTAAGGTGGATAAGATCAATTCTAGCATGTTGAGCTACTTTAAAGTAGTCAAGAAGACCTCCGAAGCAGGGTACTAGTGTAAATGAATGTTATTAGTTGTGTTTAACTTGATGAATGTATTAGATCGCAAATGATCTTTGCATCATTTTGGTATTAGAGCTGAGATAGATCATGAAAAAAAGAATTTTATTATGCTAACAAGAAAGTGTGAAGGTTGTTTGTGATTGCGAAGTAACATGTGACGAGAAAAGATGAACAAAGAAGAATTAGTGACAAAGTTAGATAAACTGATAAGCCATAAGGAAAGGCAAAAAGAGAGAGAAGCCAAGAAGAAGAGAGAAGAGGCAAGAAGACAAGAAGAATGGATGCAACAAGAATTGAGAGGGTTGAGAGAGAATGTAGAGAAATTGTTACCACAAAATTAGTGTTTGTTGGATTTTGTGCCAAAGGTTGGTGTTTTAGTTTTAAATGCCATGATCATACAAAAAAAACTCAGTTTATATTGGCAGTGTTTAAGGCTACAATTAGCAGCTAGGTTTGTGTAATGTCCCCATTCCTACCTCCACGGTCTAGTGACTGGTTTTCCGTCTTAGCCTTGGTCATACCCAAGGGGCTAGCGGCGTAGATGGTTGTTGGGTATGGTTTTCACCTACATTTCACTTATATGTTATGTTTTGGTGTTATGCATGTACTTTATGATGATTTAAGTGAAAAAGGTGGGGTAATGTTCTATTTCTTCGTTGGGGTCACTTAAGTGGACCTTTTTGGCCTAGGAGAAATAAAGTCACTTTAAGTGACGATTAAAACATGACATATCTCTAAGGGGGGTCGAATTAGGGTTTTATGGGCACTTTTATGATGGAAAAAGTTATAAAAGGTGGTGTTTGGGGAGGAAAAAGGATCTGGGATCATTTTGCCATCTTATCTTTGGAGCTTTTCAGCTTGCTTTCCTTGCTTGTGGAGGTGAAATTGCGTAGGAACCCTAGCTTCGGTGTGAAAGATATACCCCTAGCTAGTAGAGCACTCTTCGGTGGTGAAAGATCCAGCCCTAGTTTGCTGTTGTGGAGTTTATTCAGATCGGGTTGTCGGGTTCGGGAGTTTCGAGGCTTGCTGATCCAGTTTCAAGTCCGAGAAGAGAAAACCATATTCGGTGAGAGATCATCTATTTTATCGGTGGAAACTTCTTGTTATTGCATGTCATTACATGTTGATGCATGTTACTTGCATGTTGTTGCATGTTGTTGCATGTTAGTTTAATTGCAATAAAAGTGAAGGCATTGGTTATTTTTTGATTTTATACCTTGCTGCCATAACTGTACTTTGCTGTCATATTTTTCTATATACTGCTGCAATAAAAATCAGATTGTTATTTGTGAAAATTTGGTTGGAAATCTTGAGTATAAAATAAATCCAGAAAAGTGATATTTCAGTTTGGCACTAAAAGTAGCATGTTTAGAGCTAAATTTAGCAGCCAACTGACTGTTATTTATTAATATAATAAGCAGCAATTTTCAGTCATTATTGGTGCCAAAAAGGTTGCATGATCAGAAAAAAACAGCAGCTAAAAGTGGACGCCAAGTTGGGCTATTTTTATGAAAAAAAGGCAGCAACATGTACAACAGAGGTAAAGCTAAAAATAGTTAAGTCAGGGCCAAAGTGTGGACGCAGGAAAAGCATGCACAAGAGCTAAAGATAGAGGAATCTTGGCGCCAAAGGTTGCATGAAAAAGCATGCTAAAAATAGCAGCTAAGTGTGTTATTTTTAATATAAAAGCAGCAGCTAAGTATAGTCCAATCTTGGCACCAACATAAAGAGTAAAAGTTGCATGTTTAGAGCCAAAAATAGCAGCTGAGTTGTGCTATTTTTAAAGCAGCAGTTGAGTCGGTCTATTATTAAGCTTGCTAAAAATAGATGGTGGCGCAGAAAAAAGGAAAAAAGCAGAACAAGACAAAATAAAAAAAAGCAGGTAAGGACAAAAACAAAAGCTGCTGCCCCAGTTTGGGATCTACGTCAAAGGGGAAGAGAAAAACAAGGTTGCTTTGTGCTATTTTTGGCATCTTGCTAAAAGAGAAGACAAGCTAATTAAAACACATGTATTCTTCTATACCCCATGCGCCAAAGACAATGATGAAGTGGATGTTTTAAATTGCTTGCATGCTGCCTTGGAAGTTGCGCCAAAGGGGAAGAAGGAGGTGTAAATTTAATTAATAAATTAATAGAAGTGCAGATATGGTTCAGCAGTTAACAATCTATTATTTATTTATTTTCATCACACGCATGGTGCCACTAGGGCTAAAGGAAAATGAATAAAATAATATATTTTATTTTGCATGCAGAGGGGGTCTGAAAATAGGATGCAACTGTCCTTATAATATGATTTTTGTGAAGAAATCAAGGATACACACTTCTTATGGCTATTTTTGCTATTGTAATCCTAGCTTGTACTTGCATCTTTGAATAAAAGCTCCATTTTTGCCTTTTCATATCGCTGGTTTTCTGAGTTTTCATCATGTTTATCAAGGTATTGTATTGCTTTGTTGTGGAAATTCTTCCCTATACTGTTGTCCCTTACCCAAACCTTTGAATTAATTTTGCAGATTAGCCTAGAGTTGTGCAGGTGTGTGGATCTCTATATTTTCTGTATGCAATAGTACATGTGTGTATCAAATCATTGGTGTATCACCTCAATTTTACATTTCCTGCATTCCTTCTCCCTTTTCCTTGTCAATTTTATTAGTTTCTAGGTGATTCACAAGGGAATCAGCCCATTCTGGAGGTTCACCTCAGTCATAGGTTACCCACAACCTTGAGGTGTTCCAATTTAGTCAACAAAGAGAGTGCACAACCTTGAGGTGTTCCAATATGTGATGAGAAGGGGACATAAGGTTTCTATGCCTGAACAACCAACTCAATAACGACAACTTATCTTCCAACAACTTCCTTTGGATCCCCAGCAAGCCACTATGCCACGCTTTCATAAGAAAAAGGACAAGATAGTCATTCAGTCCAACCAAGGTCAGGATAGAACAGCTTTTGATGGGGTAATTTATACTGATGGAGCTTCTAGGGGCAATCCAGGCAGAGCAACTATGGGAGTAATTGGGCGTTATAGAGATGGAGAGGTCCAGTTTGTGCTTGCTGAAAATTTGGGCATCTCCACAAATAACATGGCTGAAATTAGAGCTATCCATAGAGGAATACAAGAGGCTATTAAAGTAGGATGGAAAAAGATCAAAATCCAATCGGATTCCAGAATCATGATGAACTTATTGAGGGATTCTTGTAATGGTAATCCTCCACAATGGAGAATTGCCAAGGAAGTGTGTGAAATTCGAAAACTTCAGCAACAAGTTCAGGAGATTCAGTTCACCCACATCCCTAGACAGAGTAATAAGGTTGCTGATGGATTGGCTAATTGGGCACTTGACAACAAGGACATCATTTGCTACGGGCTACCTCCCCTATGGTGGTCAACAAAGATACAAGAAGAAATCAGGAAAATCATAAATCTTGACTCTTCTCAATGATTATTCATATTGTTCTTTTTGTTTATAGTGCTAGAGATATGGCTAATAGCTTCCATGCTTGGCATGATAGAGTATGTAATCCAATACTTTTATCAATATAATGGGTGACTGATTTTTTTAAAAAAAAAAATTGGATATGTGATGAGAAGAAGGGTCAAGTTGCCCATAGAACAAATTGTAAAGAGGAAACAGAGGTTGCAGATGAGAGAGGTAATCAAAAAAGAAGAGAAGAAGCTAAGGAAAATGAAGAAGCATGCAAGAAAAATAGAGAAAGAAGTAGTCAAAGAAGTTGTATATGAAGGAATCTAGAGATTGAATGAGGATAAAGAAGGTGTAGCAGTAGTAGATCAATCCATGAATGAGGTATGTAATCAAATTCCATTGCAAAATGAAGGTTTCTTGATTGTAAATACTCAAGAAGATGAATAAAGTAGGTTTGATAATCTTGTAAATGATGAAGATTTGTGTAAATCACATGTTGAAAAGAAGGAAATCAGTTTAGGAGAGATGATTATGATGATAGCAGTTAAGAGATTCTTGATGAAAACTTGACAAGCAAGTATGAATCTAAAAGAGGATGAGCAAAAACAAATGATAGGTCAGAGGAATAGAGCAGGTGAAGAAGAAGATGAAGAGGTCTTAAAAGAGGCCTTAGATATGTTTTACAACTTGATGATAACAAGAGATGGTGCACAAAGAGGCACTTGAAAAGGAAGGTGAAGAGGAGATTAAGAAAGAGCGTGAGAGAAAAAGAGCAAGCAGCAGCAGATGAGGATGAGAAACAGGTTATGAAGGCCTCAAAGCAAGAAGAGGTCAAGAAAGATGAAGATAGAGAAGAGAGAGATGAAAGTTAGAGTGAAGAAGCACATGAGGAAGTGCTTGTGGACCAAGAGAAAGGTCTATTAGAGGAAGAATCAGTTGTTGAAGTTGATGAAGTCTGTAAGAAGAGGGAAATGAAGAGTATGGACAATTTTCAGTCCATTTGAACAAGGAAAGTGATGAAAAGAAGATAAGCAAGAGCTATATGGAGGTGAAGAATATCATGAATCATGGAAATCAGTATGTTGTTGTGTTTGTTTGTGCAGGTGTAGCTGATGAAAACTTGAAAATAATAAAGAGGAAGGTGAAACTCAAGAAAGAAAGAAGAAAACTCAAAGAAAATGCAAGGATAAAAGCAGAATATGGGACCCCGAGGTGGTCAAAGAGTGAGCAAGGACAGTGGGAGAGCAGAAGTTAGAGCAATAACATTCAAGAAAACTCAAGAATCACCAGGAGGAACAACTTTGCAGGTATTAAACACAGAGGTACAAGGTTGCTTTTCTCCACCTTGAGAGTATGATGTAGGGGCATCATCAAAAGGTCACCAAAGTTGTAAAATTCTCATTTTTCATGGCTGTAAGGTCAAGTTAGGTCCCTTAAGGAATGGTGAAGTCATGAAGGAAGTCCTAGTCATTCAATTTGGTCAAAAAATCAAACTACAAGCTTTCCCTCCATTTCCAAAGTTTAAAATTCTAAGCATGTATGAGAGAGAAAAGAATGAGTTGTCAAAGAGTAAAGAGAATGTGTTGATGGTCCAAAGTGTGTATGAGGAGTTAAATATGTGGTTATGAGATATGAGTTAGTAAAAATGTTCAAAATGATGTAATATGCTAGTTGTGAGCAAAATGAGAAACAGTTAGTGTTTTGAGTGAAAGAGAGAGAATGAGATAAATTCGAGGAAGAAGTCAGTTATGGATCATTCCTCGAGGTAGGGGAAGGAGAGGAAGTCTGAGAAACATGAAATTTTGTATAAGGTGTATATATTTTAATGTGATAACTCTGTTTTGCTTCAGGAAACTGTGTGGATGATGTTGCCTATGCAAGTTTTTGGTCTTTGTATTGAAAAAGTCATGTTGTGATGTGGACAACATCTTGTAGCACCAGTAGTGGGTATTTCAACATTTGATTTCAGGAAGATTGTGTATGTTTGACAATACACAGGCTAAAAAATAGCACCTTGCTCTGTTTTTGTTTGAATAAGTATTGAATTCTTCATTAATATTTCCTAGGTTTGATCTCTATGGATTAAGGGGCAAATGGTTATCTTTTGATGAGTTTGTAGGATTAGTTTTTGAAACCTCGTTGAGAAGAATTGATAAGAAACTAAGTTAAAGGTATTGATTTCATGTATGAGAGCCAATGCACAGTTTAGTCATGATTGTATGATGAAATTTGAAGGATTTGGAAGGTAATAGTTTGGATCTTCAAGGCGAAACACTTCCGTCTGTTCATTTCATGTCTGAGAGATGATTATTGTGTGCTAATTTAGGGATTGGAAGAATATTATTGTGATAAATTTCATTGCATGTTTAGAAAACCAAGAAAAATAGCACTGTGACTGTGAATTCCTGAATCTGATCAAGTCTTGACTTATTTGTTATTGGGATAATTGTTTACAATGCATGTAAGCTACGGGAGAGGATTTCATAAGATGAGTTTAAAGCAAGAACGAGGTCTTCAAGTCAGAGTTGAGCTTTGAGTTCCAAACTTATAGTGTGAGGGTTTCATACCCCTGTTTATGTTAGGAATATCTTGTTTAGTGCTTCACATTATAATATAGTTTGTGTATTATTAATGTAAAAGGAATTACTATTGTAATTAGTTGTTTTATAAACAACTAATATTTGTTGGCTTGTGTAGTGGTTGAGTAGGTTGTACTCACCCACGTAAATAGGCTTGATGGAGTTAGTGGTTATACTTGTTTCCTAAATTATAGGAACAAGTTATTCTATATATTCTGTAATACAAACTTGAATGAATATTGAAGGTGAATTATTATTCCGTGAATTATATTTTCTGTGCAAACCTGGTGTGTGCTTTACATTTGGTACCAGAGCAGGTTATTCCTATGAGAGCCAAGAAGATTTAAGAGGCCAAAGAGAATATTCAAAAATCCGTCCAAAAAAATACAGCAAGTAGTGTTCAGTAAAATGAACATATCTTCCTCATAAAACATCAGATTGAGGCGATTCTTTTTGGGTTGAAAAGATGAGAAAAAGACGCACAACTTTGTAGTTTACATCAGGGTCAGATTCAGAATGTAGATATGACGAAATTGCTGTCAAACAGACATTTTTGTGGCTGGAAATGCACATCCGGGAAAAGAAATGCAACACACAGGTTTTTTCTTATTGGTCAATTTTTTTTAATTATTTAGCAAAACTATAGTTTAAAATATATATATATTTCTATAGTTTTTGCTTAATAATTGAATTTTGAGGGCAATTCAATTTTATTTTAATTGGACCAATTTACGGGAAATTGTAACCTCAATAACTTTTGCACGGTAACTCAAAATTGAGCACCGTTTTTTGCAAAAGTGTTTATTTTTTAATTCTCATTATAGTGGTTCTAATTTTGGGATAAAATACCCACTTTGAAAAATATCATATTTTTTGGCTATTTTGTGGGACGCATTATCGGTTGTACCCGACGTCCTAAAACTAAAATGTTTCACATTGCGGGGGGAGAATAACTTCAATGTGGAAACAAATGAGCTTCATATCCAAACCCGGCTGAGCTAGCAGCATGTTAATGGAGGAAGGAGGCATCGGAGGAAGGAGGCATCGGAGGTGGAGGTCGGCAATGCGACCTCTCGTCGATCTACCAACGACGGGGCCGCATGAGAATGATTTGGTGGCACAGTGTGCAGTGTAGTACTTGTTTTTGAGTATTGTAGTGTTCCAGTTTCAGCTTGGTGTGATTCTTTTCGAGTTCTGTTTTGTTTGGCATTTGATGGATGTTGGAAAGAGAGTTGTGTTGAGCGCAGATGGCTATCGGTGATCCTCCACCGACTTGGTCCTCTGACCGCCGTACTTCGTTGGAAGATGCTCGGCCAGGAGAATACGTTCACTAGCATTAGTGACCATGTGCAAAGAAGACCTAACTAGCAAGATCCATTCAGAGTATGTTCTTCGATGCGCTTTGCTTCTCAAGATCTATATGAGTGGAATTTCACATTGTGGGGAATACATACCAATGTTCCATTCCCATTCTCGCACTTTTAAAACGACGTAGTCATGGAAAGCTTCCAGTGGCGGTGCGATTTTCTATCTTTGTTCGAGATCGAGTGGCAAAATGATCAAAGACAGAGACTACAATTAAGAACATTATGATTCTTATAGGAAGTAATGTGAAATTTTTGAAGATATCTTCTATTCTGCAGTTTTGAGATATGCATGTTGTGTTTCCTACATAATTCCCTCGATGTATAAGCATAGTGGTGAACAGTGCACCGAGTAAGTCGGGCCATGGATCTTGAAAGGGTTTGTGGGAGGATCCGAGAAAACCACACGAGGTCGACGATTGATGAGGTTCCTGTCACTTGAGTTTGTGGTAAGCTTCATTTAAAACCATGGAAGGAGAGAGCCTTTCTTTTGGATCAAGGTCATGAGTCACAGAGTTGGACATGCCACAGGGGTGAGCATACTGCAGTTGAGAGTGTGGATGTTTTTCTACCATGTTCGCACTAAGGGGGGGAATGTTAGGAATATCTTGTTTAGTGCTTCACATTATAATATAGTTTGTGTATTATTAATGTAAAAGGAATTACTATTGTAATTAGTTGTTTTATAAACAACTAATATTTGTTGGCTTGTGTAGTGGTTGAGTAGGTTGTACTCACCCACGTAAATAGGCTTGATGGAGTTAGTGGTTATACTTGTTTCCTAAATTATAGGAACAAGTTATTCTATATATTCTGTAATACAAACTTGAATGAATATTGAAGGTAAATTATTATTCCGTGAATTATATTTTCTGCAAACTGTGTGCTTTACGGTTTAAACATGCATGCAAGCAAATATTTGATTGTGGATGAAGATATCTTCAATAATGTCCATCATTGTTAGCACGAGACCATTGCAGACCTCAAGATCAAATGGTAAACTTTGGAAGAAAGAATTAAGTGTTTTATACAGTTTTTGATCATCTCGGGCTTGCACAAGTTACACAGTTAGGGTTTAGAGCAAGATTAGTGGTTAAGGCCCATAAGCATCGAGTTTAGGTCTGAAACTTAGTAGAAGTCATTAGGACTAGTTGCTTAGGAGAGATTTTGAAAGAATTTTGATGAAAGAGTGGATGAATTTTAAGATATTGATGACAGTTTTAAAGAGGACAGTCCAACCTAGACCTAAGACATGATTAGAACCTAAAATCTTGAATATAAGGTATATTCTCCATAGGGAGTCACACTCAAACTTGGTACAGAGAAGTAAAGCCTAAATGGGTGTCAGAAAATGTCGTAATTTGTTGAGAGGCCTCTTATAATGAAAGATATGCTAGAAAATGGATAAAAACAGGGCTAGTAGGAGTTATTTGCAAAATGAAAGCAAAAGCGGGATTGAGAAAGAAGACAAAGGAGTTGGGCTACAAAATTTACTACACACCACCACAAGCCAAAAGGGTAGTTGAGGATGTGTTTGTTTTGTTGTGGTATGTCTAGATATGTCTAACCTTGAATCTTGCAGAGGAATTGCTCTGAGAGCTATAATAGGGCAGTTATGAGTCAATTGAGGAAGTTGGTAAGATATTGTTGTTTCTAATCACTTTGATGATGTCTTTCACATTGGTTTGAGTGCATGAAACAGGGTACAAATGAGTGAAGAAGTCTTGAAGGCAAAAATCCCAAATTTGCTTGTTACGGGTTAAGAGCTAGTGAAGAGAAAAATAGAGATTGGTAAGAGAAAGTGAAATTTTCATGATAAGTGATCATTTAGAGAGTTGAGTTGGCATTGCACGAAGTATGCAAATAGGGTATGAGTGATGATGAAGGCCTTTAAGATGGGTAAGATCAATTCTAGCATGTTGAGCTATTCTAAACTAGTCAAGATGTAATGTCCCCTAAAGGACACTTTTCAACCCCAAACAGATTTGAGGCAAATCCCTCAAGCCACAAGCAGATTATAGAAGATATAATAATTATTTCTAATGCAGATCTGATTTATGTATGAAAAATGCGACTAGGGCAAGGAAGAAAACCCATAGAAATCAGCCATTAAATTAAGATATTTCCACTCAAATCTGATCTACTGAATTTATATAGCCAATATATGGAAGAAAATCCATATTTTTGAGACACAACAAGGCTGAAATAATTTTATAAAATCTGCAGACAGGCTGCCCTTAAATATAGATAAAAATGGTACCTTTTTACACCCAAATATTCTGAAAATAGACTGATTTGATTTATAAAAATCAGATTAAGAAGCAGCAACTCAAATCAGATCTGAAATACCTTCAAACAATTCAGATTTATTCTAGAAGTAGGTCGCTCCACTGGAAAAAGGGCACAAATTGATGATGGCAATCCTCTCTTCAAAACCCTTCACAAAATCTGCAAAAACTTCTTTTACTGCTGAAACACACTAAAAGTTATTGCTAAACCAATGAAGCACAATGGAAACCCCAAGGTGGAGAATCCCCTTGATCTCTTGGAGGGTTTTCATCCTCAAGAGAGTATTTCTAAAGGGTTTCGTCTTGATACCTTGGGATCTCTCTATCTTACCCGGAATTTTGCCATGTTTCTTGACATGTTGGTTTCACCGAACTTGTTTAGAAGCATGTGTCTTGGCATGTCTATGAATGTGCAAATTAGAGCACGTTCCTCGAGGATTCGAATATGCTGTTCCATCTCTTCCATGGAGAGAGACTTTGGGAGGTGTGTCCATTTCAAATAGCAGTCATTTTCTTTTTCAGAGGGTAAGTTGGGTTTGATGGTGGTGGCCTTGGGACGGATTTGAACAAATTATCCCAGTTCTTCTCTATAGATCTGTGGAATTTCTTGTACCACCGCAGATTTAAAGATATGGGAAAGAGCATGATTATGGTAGTCAATATCCATTTGAAGATCACAAGAAGTATTGTCTTGTGGTGCCTTCGGATTCACCCTAGGATTCACTTACCTCGAGGCCAATCGCAGAGCAGATCCATTTGTGGGAAGTGAAAATTGGGCCTGGTTTCAGAGGAGGACTTAGCATGGAAGGATTCCTTGTACTTCTCATCTAACATTAAATTTTATCTACTAGTAGCTTCTCACATAGGCCACCTACATAACCACATTGAGATTGGTAGTCATCTACCTCATTTAATTATCTGCATAACAACATAAACTACCACCACATAAATAGATAATGGTTATGTGATAAAACATGAGCCTCATAGAAAAATAGATCATTTGCATTGCATAGCAAAATTATCGTGTTTAAGCACACAACAAGGAGATCTTCACCATTCAGAATGTTTCTGTGAACCTATATTATATTTTTATCTTAAAAGCGTCTGCCAATTTTTTTCCTAGAATGGTTTTAATTTTGTTATGAAATAATGAAAAAGTAGACATCTTACTACATTGTGTAATGATTTTGTACAGGTTCTCCTTCTCAACAATCCTTTTTACTAATAGTAAGTTGGATAATTCTTTGCTCTGCCTTTGCCTCCAATTTTTCGAATTTACAACTATTGTAGAAGTACCTGGAATTACCATTGACCATTTTTTGCCATTAGATTTTGTGATTCATTCACACAAGAAAAGTGGATCTGTTTAGTGTTTGAAAAAAGCACCATTATATTCGTCTTTTATAGCTTCAAGGTGTAATATTTGAGGCAAAATATCTTGGGCTTACTGCAGGAGAACGAATTGTGAGCATCCTTGGACGAATAGTTTTAATCATATGGCTATTTGTAGTTTTAATCATCAATTCAAGTTATACGGCAAGTTTGACCTCAATCCTTACTGTTCAACAGCTTTCACCCACAATAAAAGGAATTGATGATTTGATATCAAGCAATCTCCCAATAGGGTATCTAACAGGGTCCTTTGTTAAAAACTATTTGTCAAAGGAGCTTAATATAGCCCAATCCAGACTTATTCCTCTTGATTCTCCTGAAAGTTATGCTAAAGCACTGTCTGAAGGACCAAGCAGAGGAGGTGTGGGAGCAATTGTAGATGAGCTTCCAGCTGCCCAACTCTTTTTATCAACCCGGTGTGATTTTGATATTGTTGGTCAGTCATTCACCAAAGGTGGATGGGGATTTGTAAGCACTCTCTTCATTTGTGCACACAACCATTCTTTTTCTGGAATTGATCAGACACTATTACGAATTTCATTTTGAATTTCTGAATCTATCTTTGTACTTTTCCTCAAGATGCTGAATTGTATTATTTCCCTTTTCATTTTTTTTGGACCAGGTTTTCCAAGAAGGCTCCCCACTACAAAATGACATATCGACAGCGATTTTGAACCTTTCAGAGACAGGTGAACTTCAGCGAATCCATGATAAATGGTTCAGTGTAGATAGGTGCAGTTCAAACACCAATCAAAATGGACCCAAGAAACTTGGCCTGAAAAGCTTCTGGGGCCTTTTCTTGATTAGTGGAGTGGCATCCTTTGCTGCTTTTCTTGGATTTGTTTGTCGTTTCGCTCTTCACTTCATGCGTCGTCCAAGAACTTCTGATGGTTTGCCAAATAGCAGAACTTTACTGAGAAAATTTGTTTCTTTTCTTGATCGGAAGGAGATTGATCAAAGAAATGAAATGTCCAAGAGGAGACAGACTGAAGAACAGGGGAAATAAACCAAATTACGAGTGAATGTACACCTTCACTCTCCACTATATGATATTGGCTTTCATAGTTACAATTACTATTTCCTTACTGGGTAAAACCTTGCTTGGTTGATAACAAGTGTAATTAGTGAATACCAATCTACTGAATAAGAAGAAACTTATTAGCCAACCTCCCCTTTGCAGATGGTGTGAATTGCATGCAGTCCAATTTAAATGACAGATCCAATCAATGGCAATACTACAATCACATCTAGGACTATATTAATTATATTCCCCAATCAGCAATGAAATTAAGACGGTGTCTCCTTGGTAAGAGGGATGCTTCTTTCAAATAACAAGCTACTGTTCCGAGGCTCTAGTTATTAATTTTATCCTTCTTAAGGACTCTGGCCAGTCTTCGAACTGCTTGACAATTGTTCTGGCCATACCTGTTGTGAACAATAAAATAATCCTTTTTAGCTACACATTTTGGGACTTCCTTCCTCCCTGCCATGGATGTTTCCACTCTTACTGTTCCATGTTGTGATTTATTGGATGCCAATCAGTCTGTAACAGATCCAAGCATGATTCCATCTCTGTCTGAAAACTCCAACCGGATTTTCTTCGCTTATTGGCCCCATGCATTTTTGACAGAATCTTAAGTAAATTTTGACACCAGAAATGTTACTGAAAATGGCAGGAATTAGCACAACACAGACATGAACTGTCACTGCCTTTGTACACAGAGTCTTTATAAGAAAAAATTCAACTTGCTCCTTATCAGACTAGTTTTCCTGAAACTGATTAAGGATTTTGAGTGACAATAAGGAAGCAGAAATGTGTTTTCTGAAATTTAGTTCCTTTCGTATATACTAATACTAAAATTTCGTCTCTTTAAGATGTCAAATTTTAGCAGTGTCTTCTGCCTCCGATTGGTGCAGACAATCTCTATTAATTATGCAGTCTTAAATTTTTTAATTTAATGCTTGCAACCAGTGGAAAGAGAGTTTGAATGAAAATGTTGTCTTCATAACCTAGTTACTTGCAGTTGCACCAAATCTAAGTAACCACATTCAGCAAATTTGACGTGAAAATTTTGAAATTCACTGAATACTAAATATGACTAAATTTTTTGTTGAAATTTGTTAAAAATTCATTCATTTTTTCTTTAATATTTAATCTAAAATACAAGCATAGTTCTTCTTTCAATTGAATTTAAACACGAATTTTATGGCTGATGTTTTTACGAAATTGTCCTCCATGAATTTGAACACGAATCGAATGTGGCAATGCTTCTTGCTTTTATTGCCAATATTCCCTAAGAGTTTTTATTAGTCAACTAGAGAGTGAAGCCGAATCTTCAATTAAGCTTCTATTTTCAAGCATCTAGCATTTCCTGTGTATACCATGCATTTATGACACTTATATTTAAAAATTTCTATCAACTTAGTAGGAGTTTTATTGAAAGAAGCCACATCACTGCAACAATTAAAGTTTTCAACAAGGTGGCACCAAAGTAATTTATCCATTGTCTTATCCTCTACCCATTCCAAAGAAGATATATAGAGGGAAAAAAGCATGTGGACATATAGTCAAGGAATAAAAGGCTCAAAAGACTGTCATTTATGTGTGTGGAGTATTTTTAGCCCCACAACAATCGGTACCCTAACACAAGGAAAACCTTAGAAGACATGTATGCTTGATAATCTGGCAGATGCTATAATCTTTGATCGATGGATAACTTGAAGGAAAGAGATTTTACTTATGGCCAACATGTAGGTGAGGTGTAAAATAACAGCTGTTTTGGAGCATATGTAGTGCATAGGAGTGGCGATTAGGTAATTGAACTGAATACTCGAGAGGAGTTAATAGCACAACAAATCACTAAACTAAAGTTGCAGAATCATAACATACACATAGCAAAACCACTATCACTCCCTACATGCAAGACCACCATTAATAGGATCATCCACCCCTTTACCTCCTTGGACAATTCTCATATAGGTGACATGGGCTAACCTTCATAGCCCCTAGCTGGTTTGCCTCCTCTCTAGTCTATGAAAATACTCTCTCCCAATTGTGCAACGGACCACTAGGGTCAATGCACATCATTAATGTTGAGTTGGCAGGGCTAGTGGGTCTTGTCTTGGTTGCAACTTGCCTCTCATAGCATCGGTGGGGTCTCATATCTGCGAAGTATCAAGAAAAAAATCCTATTCAAAATCATTTTTTTTGTAATGAATCTATTGTTTTGCGGGTCTTTAAGACTTCTCTAATGGTTTAGTTTTAGTATTGAGATGCCTCTTTATATGCCATCGTCGTTTGTCTTAATTTTCTGAGTGCTACCACGTGTCTCAATATGGCAAGCCCTTAAGCCTCACTTTTACTTTCCCCGAAGGCGCATTGTGACAAAAAGTTGGACTTGATGGGATCAACTTAAAGAGACAAACACTCTAAATTCAATTTTATGGAATCCAACAAGTGGAATTCAATGAAATCGACAAAAAAATTGATTTAAAAAATCCCCTAGAGTTTTTTTAAGCATGCCAAATGTCATGGCGGGTTAGCCTCATTTTACGCCATTGGGCCCTTTCGATCTGTGTGAACAGCTTTTAAGATGAGGGTTTCATCTTGTAGTGAGAAAGAGTTGTGCATGGGGGATTTGAAAGGACCATCTTTGTGAGCCCAAGGATGTCTCAGAATCAAGGTTTAGCCGAGGCGGGTTGGTGAGCAAAGTTGGTTGCACTTAGGAATAGTGCAAGGTGTCTTGGAGCGAAGAACTTACCCAATGTACGCGGAATGAGTTGGGCAACTCATGTGGGCTATGCAGAGGCAGAGCGGGAGTTGGTTTGAAGCATGAAGACCTTGTACAATAGAGGCCTTGCGTTGAGAGTGCAGCGCAAGCCTATTGAGCCAGATGAGCATGGCGGGCATAAATGAGACCAACGGGGAACTCACAACCCCACCAAGTGGAGTGTGGAACACTTGGTGCACTGGACATTTAGAGGATGGGGTGTTCAGGAGACCTTGGAGATATACTCTACCCTTGCGGAGTATGTCCATGCAGAGATGTGCATCGTGGATCAGCAGTGGGACTCCAGTGTTAAGTGACAGTGGACTTGGGGAGACCTTTGAGGTGGCAACGTCCTTAGAAGCAGAGTTCATGTGGGAAACAACCAAGAGGCGTGATGGAGTGAGACTGGGATCCGAGAGGTCGAAACGGAGGAGAAGTAACTCGGACGCAAGCAAGCCAAGTGTGGCGAGCTCCTCAACCTTGCAGAGGTTAAAACAACGCAGATGAGTTGAGTGCTCACATAGATGTATCGGAGGCGCAGCGGAAGCGTGGATGCGGAGTGGGTGCAGAAGCAGTGGCTGAGACTCATGAAGTGGACAGAGGATGGTTCACACGGTGATGCGCGACATGGTGGGCTGAGTCAAGGACATCATGGATACGGTTGCAGTGTGGTGAGCTGACAACTAAGGCAGAAGACTTGAGAAGTCAATGCGGTCTAGACGCAGACGGGTGTCTCGAAGAGTAGGCACGCCGATGTCAGTGGCCATGGCATCGGGCGAGATCAGAGGTTGGATCGAGCCGAGGGAAGAAGAGTACCTCACCCGCATGTGATGCGGTCTACAAAGATGGCGAGCTAGCAGTGCTCCCTGCAGGGATCTTTGGTGTTGTGGACTTGGGTGATAGAACAGTCAGCAGGTCGGGGTGAGTAGAGGCTCACACCCGGGAAGGACTCAGAGGAGGACTTCCCCCGTCGGTGCACGCGTAGGTGACCGGCGCGGCAACTCAGAAGACTCATGGATGGATGACAGAAAGGGGCATGTGATGTTCCTCAGTGGCCTTGTGTGAAGGGTGTTGGAAGGGTTCACTTGTGCATAGTTGGAGATGCAGTTGGGGAATGGGTGGTGGATGAAGATGGAGAAAGGCGTAGTCTGGGACTGCTGGAGTAGCTTGATCCTCTAAGGCGAGCGAAAAAAGTAGTGTCTCAGTGCCGCACGTTGGCTAGTGAAATCCGTTGCATAGCTAGCCCCGTGACACATCTTTCACTTTGTTTGGCTTGGGAATATTTTCTCTCTAACCTCTTGCCTCCATTACGTTTGGTCCGAGCCTCTTTGAATGCATGTTGAAGGGTATGTCTCACATTGACCCCGTTTTCTTTCTTTTGTCTTTAGGGTGATGGGTTTGATAGGTTCCCAACTCATACCGGCCCAATATTTTATGCTTAAAGCTACTATGAGGTTCTCGAGGTGTGTAAATTCCCCGAGACCTCTTTCTAATTTTGAGTTTACCTTTGCACTAGATTGATTTTCCCAATCTCTTATTTGTCTTCTTGAATGTTTGGAGTGAGTGTGTTTTGTGTGAATGTGAAAATTAAGTCATACTTATTAAGCTGAAATGATTCATCTCATATCACACCTTTCTAAGTGGAAGGATTTGGGTCCCCAAAAGAATAATTAATTAGAAGATGATGGTATAGTTCCTCCACTTTCTTCTTCATGAACCACTTTTCTTTCCTTGCTAGTAGTCCCTTGAATTTGACGTTCATCCTCTCCCAAAATATGGTCCAAAATATTCTCAAAAAAATTGAACATTATCGAAAAACAACTTAGTTGTTTCATGGCTCTTGATGGCCTTCATAATGGAACAAGTATTCACATTTTACGAAAATATTCTACTTCAACAAAGAGATAGTCACGCCCCTTTCTTGACATAGGCAAACACCCTAAAAAAATCCATAGAAATACTTTCCCTTAGCCTTGTGGAAACTAAAAAATGGCATGTACAAAGCCAATTTCTTATTGCTAGGCTTTTAATGCTACACAAATCATAATCCCTTATAAAATTTGAAATATCTTGCATTTTTTTCAATAGACATAATTTATGAATTTGCTAATATCTTGCCCACTCCAAAGAGACCAACTACTTTAGAGGTTTGAGCTTCTCTCATGAGCTTAATTATTTCATCCCTCGGTACAACCAACTTTTCCAACTCGTAGAGAAGCCCTTGCTAGAGATGTTAGTCTTCCTTTGCATTAAATCTGCACCTTGTGGTTCTTGCATATACCTCTCCAAAGTCTTCATGTTGGTTACACTCCTCCCTTTATGTGTCATTAACAAATGGCTCAAGCTGAGATATGTTTCCAACTTGCAAAGATGTCCTTCCTTGAGTTGGTAGCCTTTCTTTGCCTCGAGAATGAACCTTGCACATATACCTTTACAAAGTCATCTCCTTTGGTACGCTACTTTCTATATGTTCCATGAACAAATCACTGAAGTTTAGATATAGTTCCCAAAGTTGAAATCAAAGGCAGCCTCCAGAGGATGTCCACCAATTTTAGTAACACCTTTCTTAATCTATATTTGCACCCATTCACTTATATTGTCTTTTTTGCTTCAATTTAATTTTGGAACCATACCTAGGTGTAATTAATTTATTTTAGTTAAACATCAATAAATCATACACAATTGCATAAATAAGGAGCTATTGTTATGTCTCTTTTCTCAAATCTAATCTAGTTAGAAGACCCTTAGCCTATTCTCCATTCTTTGTAGACTAAAGTGGTGGTGCAAGGAAATAATTTAATAATATAAGTTGTCCAAAAAGTAACTTAAGTTATATTCATAAAAAGGCATCTTATGTTTTATTATTAAAAATATGATTATTATTAAATCAACTCAAAGTTAAATTAAAAGGAGGGGATGTTGCTTTACGAGTGCTTTTCATTGAAAATTATGAAAGTGAAATTATAAGAGTGGGGCGATTGGGCTCGTTTGGGGATCACTTTTCAATCATCTATGTTTACATTGTGAGTTTGAGCTTCTGCTTCAACTTTCAACATCTGAGGAGGAAAACCCTCTAGTGAATAAGGCTTGGAGACGAAACTCCTCCGGTCTTGTATGGTGGTTCCATTCAGGGATTGCATTTGTGCTTCAAATCAAGTCAACAATTGAATTTCCCCATTTTCAAAATAATCGGGCATGATTAAGATAATCTCCATATTTGTCATTATTAGCCAAGGCATCATTAGACGTTAATGCCATCATTGTTTGAGGACTGATGTCACATTGTTGAGCAATTTTGAGGGTTGATGTCCCCTCCCTAGAGGCTTACGTCATATTCTAGAGCTGTTGCAACTTGTCGTATTGTTGACGTTATCATTGGGGGATTATTGCAGCGAGTTTGGACATCTTTCCAACCTATAATTTCATCTTTACTCAATCTATAATTTTTGTAATTTATTTGTAAAAGTTAGCTAGGGCTTCAACTAACTAATATCTGTATTGTGTCTTTTATTTTCCTACAAATTAAGTTCAATAAAATATGGGTTTGTGTCCATACATTGTATTTTCATATTTCCGAATAAAAGGGTAATTTCAATTTTTAATATTCTATCGTAAGGGTTTGCTATAAAATTCATGTTGTATTAATTTTCCCATAAGGGGACATCACAATGGTATCAGAGCGAAATTCTTGCCACCTATGAGATCTTGATGCTAGAGAAAGACACCAAGTATTACCAGAGGAGAATTCTAGGGAAAATTGCCATGGGAGACAGAACGAAGAGCTCCTCCTTCAGATGAGATGATTTTTTTGTAGGAAATACTCAACCATAATCAAATGGATATGGAAAGAACCCTCCAAAACATCTTGAGGGAATCCATGACAGGGTTAGTGCAAGCCTTGCAAAATATTAACCGAACAAGGAAAATTAGGGAGAGGGAAGCTCTTTAGCCCATGAAAGGACTTCAATTAATCCTCCTTCCAAGAATTTTAGAGAAAACTTTATACAAAAAGAAGAGGAGCAACGAGATGATGCAAAGATGCAACCCCACATATGTCATTCAAATTAATAATACAAACAATATATAAACAACTACCTGGAAATAACTAGAAATACTTGCTAGCTCATTCAAATTAATAACTGAAAATACAATAAATTTGATAGCTCATTCAAATTAAATTTCTTAAACATTTCATTGGAAAATTCGGATGACACTTTTTATGTTTTTTTAAAACAATAAAATGCTACCAAGGTTTTGCAAAAGAAAATGATAGAATAAATCGGAATCTATAAATTTATTCGACCTATTATTAACAATCAAGAATTAAGCACACTACGTATATTTATATTTAGATTTAAAATTGGCCTCTTTTTGAAAACATTGCAACTATATGATTGTCATATAAGTGTGTATAGAAAATATGGAGGGGGTTTTGGGCTTTGCTAGGATTTAAGTTCTAGCTATCTGCTTCATGTCTCTTTGCCGTCCATACGTCTATAATATCATAGTCCCTTAGGGAAATCTGCAGGATTTTTGGTTTTTGCTCATTAATTTTGTTGCGTGGGACTTTACTCCGCCCTTTGGGCGGCGTTTGCCCCTTTTTAATGGCCTCCATGTCGACACCCTCATCTATTGATGCAGGCTCGTTAATGGTGTGGCTTCCAACCATGGCTCTGAAGAAAGCTCGAAATTCGTCCCAAGGTATTCAACAAGGTAATGAGTCTGATACTCCTGTTCCTAATGTTGTTCTTGATTTACCTACTTTTGATAATGCATGTAATTGGTTTGAAAATTACACATTGGTGGCATATTTTGTTGGTCGAGTCCCCCCGAGAGCCTTTTAAAGCAATGGGTTCACAACCACTGGTGAATCATGGTGTGAAGCTCGAAGGTGTCCAAAACCTTGGAAAGGGCTTTTTCTTGTTTCATTTTTCAAACCCTAAACATTGCAAGGCCATTGTTAACCATGGTCCTTGGTTTATCCGCAACTCGTTGGTTGTTTTCTCTCACTAGACTCGAGACTTTCAAGTTTGGAACAGGTGAAACTCAAGGTCTCTGTCTAGATTGAGTTTCCAGGGTTACCTTTGCCTTTGTGGTCCTTTATAGGGGATCTTGTCAAACCCTTGGGATGGCTCATTTGCAATGAGCAACCCAAATTTTTTAATGCTCACCCTCAACGCTGTGTGTGTTGAAGTGGACCTTTCAAAGGATCTTAAAGAATTGATTGATATCCAAATCGGCGACACCCGATTCACTCAAAGGGATATTAATCTTTTGAACACCTACTTTTGATGTCAGTCATCTGAGCACATGATTCGTGAATGTCCTCTCATGGCCGACTCACATCCTGCTCCTGTAAAAAAACACCGTCAAACCCTAAAAATTCATCCGATGGATGGAAAACTGTGACTAATAAAAAGGGTGCTTCAAAGGGCTCTGCAAAACCGCAAACTTTTGTTTATCGTCATGTTGTCAACAATGGTGCTAGTGCCTCCACCGTTCCTCCGACCAAACAACCGAGAGCTTGCTAAGACAGAACCACCTATCTCCCGCTCACCTGTGGCCATAGATGTTATTGCCTCGGTTTCCCTTCCAGTCATAACCTTTGTTGGGGTTTCTATGCAGCCTCACCAAGATAGAAAAACACATTCTCATAGCCCTTCCCATGCAGAGGATTATGAATATGTGTAAGACAAGTGTAGACCTTGAGAGCATTTGAGCCCAATTCTCAACCAAACCTCTTTTTCTCCCAATCAATATGAAGTCCTCTCTGTGTTGGACAATGAGGGAAATATGAATTTAGATATTTCTCAATGATTGTGTACTCTTGGAATATTTGAGGGCTTATTGAACTGATCCAACATTATTTGGTCAGGGATAGTTGTCAACACTTTAGCCATATGAAAATTTTGTGTTTGCAAGAAGTTAAGCTTTATGTTTTTTTACATTCTATAGCTCGTACTATTTGGCCATAGGCCATATGTCACACCTCGAGTCATGAGCAAGGCTGTGGTGGGGTTATGAATTTGATTTCTCCCCGATAATGCCCAACGTGTGATCTTGTGGGTTTGGACCCCACACATCGTGTGGTGTGGTCTCTGTTTGATTTTAACGGTCATCTTTTTGGTCTTGCTAACATATATGCCTCTAATGATGTGGGGAAAGGGCTCTTTTTTGGCGTTGGCTTGCGATTCTTTGTTGGATGCTTTGTGGGTGGTGTGTGGCGACTTTAACATGATAGAGAACCAAAAAAAAAAGAAGGTATATTTCAATGAGGTGGTGTGCGGGAGAGAGGGAAGCTTGGTTTCACTTCAGGCATAAGTTGGGCCTTTTTGACCCTAATTTCCCCTACCATCATCCTTCTTCAGCTCCTTGGTTTACTTGGTCCAATTTCTGGATGGGCAGGATCGTGTTGTTAAAATGCTTGATCGTGCTCTTATTCCCTCTCAAGAATTTTTCTACTTTGCTCCTAGTCTCAGGCCGACCCGTGGTCTGTGGCCAACACTGCTTTGCTTTCAGATCACTCACCCATCTTCTTCAACATTTCTTGGAATCAACCTGTTAAGAACATAAGGGCATTTCTCAATTTTATCTCAATATTGCTCACCTCAAACATGCTCGGATTGTGTCTCACATACAATGCATTTGGAACCTAGTCCCTCGACCCTTGGATTCCTCCTCTGGATGGATTCGAAGAGTGCAATGATGCCATTAAACACACCAAAGTGTTTTTGCACACTTATGGAAAAAAAAGATTCTTTTTTCAAGAAAAATGATCATGCAACTACTTATCATGAGTTTGAAAGAATTTCACACGAACTTGAGGCTTCTCCCTTCAACAAAAATTTATAGTCTCAAGCTATTGTTTGGAGGCATAATCTTAAGATTCATGAAGCTTACAATGCTTGGGAGCTTAGTGCATGCTAGATTGCATTGGCTTAAGATTGGTGATAGAGCTTCCAAAGAATTCTTCGCCATGTTGCAGTCCAAGAACTCTTCGGATAGGATCAAAGCCATTTTACATGATACTTTGTAAGGCTAACTGCCTTACCTGATATCCTTCAGGCCTTTGTCCAGCACTATCATGGAGTTTTTGCAACTCAACCAACCACTCCTGCTAGAGAGGAAGCTCTTTTGAAATGTCTTCAGGTGGTTCCCTACAAAGTCTCACACTCTCGAGGATTGCTTGTGATCACCTTCTTTCACTCTCTGATATGAAGGAAGCTACTTTTCAAATGGCAACCGACAAGGCCCCTAGCGTTGATGGTTTTCCAGTGGAATTTTACCAAACCCTTTGGGACACGGTTGGTCCGACCTCCACCATGTTTATTTGGAAGCTCTTGATTCCAATTCCCTGGGGAACCTCATTAATCAAGGAAACATCAAGTTCATACCCAAAGCAGGGGATCCTAAAATCATCACTAACTGGAGACCCATCACCTTGCTTAATGTTTCTTATAAGATTATTGCTAAAGCTTTAGCTAATATATTGTCTTTAATTGTTAGAAGTGAGCAAACTGGATTCATTAAGAACAAGTTTATTCTTGATAATATCATTTCTGTTTGGGAAGGTATGGAATGGGCTCGCCAATCATCACAACAAGCTTTATTTGTTAAGATAGATTTTGCTAAAGCTTATGACAAGATTGAGTGGTCTTTCATTTTAGCTATGCTACAGGCTCTTGGATTTGGCCCTAGGTTTGTGCAGTTTGTTCAAATGCTTTTTCAGAATGTTGGGGCTTGTATTACTATTAATGGGGCGCAGTCTTCCAGTTTTGTCTTTTTAGGTCTATTCGCCAAGGCTGCCCTCTGGCTCCCTCCCTCTATGTGTTGGCCACAAAGGTTTGAATTATCTTCTTGCCCACAGAGCTTCTCAAGGACTTGTTAAAGGTATCTCGTTACCTTCACTTCTCAAAGAACTTATCAATGGTCATTTTATTGATGACTCATTTCTCACTCTCTTGGAGGAAGAACAATCAATGTGTCAAGCTCTGGATTGTTTAGACTAATATTCAATGGGAGAAAACCCAATGCTACAAGAAGTCTCAACTACCCATGCCTAATTGGCTTATAGAGATGAAGTGGAGCTGGATTGAGCCTGGTGTGCAGTTTAAATTCCTTGGGATCCCTTTCGCCTTCCAAGCCACATCTACTCACTTTGGGCATATGTTGTTTAGAGAGTTGAGCACAAAATTTCTTATTGGATTTCTAAGCCTCTCTCTTTAGCAGGTAAGTTTCAAATCTGCTCCAAAGTGCTAGCTGCCACACATGTTTATTATTCTTCTTGTTGGGCTCCATCTATTACTGCTTATGCCAAACTTGAGAAGTCAGTTGTAGGAATTTTTGTGGGCCAACACTTTGCAGGGCACAAGGGTTTCCATAGGGTAGCTTGGGACATATGTTGTATGCCTAAAGAAGTCAGGGGGCTTAGGTCTGATTGACATCAAACTCTAGGGAAAAGCTCTTTGTGTTAAGTGGATTTTGCACGTAGTTTAGAGGGAAATGAAGCTTGGAAGCTGCTTATTTGTCATGACATTTGTTAGGGGGTCCCCTTAGGCTCGCTTGGAAAGGCCTTAATTTCCAATATTTTTTTGCTTTGTCCAGTTTTTGTTAAGGTTAAAGGTTCGTTTATGGGTGGGTTATGGTTTCAGATCTGGTCTTTCTATTAATTCCTTGTCTCTCTAGTGGTCCCATGTGTTTTATTTTCAGGACAAACCCATCGCTTTAGCCCCCTGGTCTAAAGCTCTCAGATTGTTTAAAAAAGGAATTCAGTCATTAGGGATTTATTCTGCAAATGTTCCAGAGACTGGCTTTCTTGGGATTCTATTGCTTTAAAATTTCAATTTCTCCCTACTGATGCAACTCCTATCCGACAATTGATTGAAGGTATTCCTAATGAGTATTTACATAAAATTGGGCTTACCTCTGTGTTCTTTGGTGGCATGACTAGAATTGGCCTATTGTTACACCTTTCTACCGTTACAAATCCTCCCTCGATTATTTGTTGATGGCTCCTAAAGTGATTGATTTTGCTACTCTTAACAGACGTTGGTGTCTTTCCTCTTCGGCCTCTATTTGGTCTCGTTGTTTTCAAAGGGTTTGGTTTATTCACGCTTGAGCCCAAGGACCGTTTTTATGTTTCATCCTTCATCGAGTGTCCTTCCGACTGACACTCGGCTTGTTCATATGGGGTTTAATCCGGTTTGTTTGTGTTGCCAACAACCGGAATCTATTAAGCACATTTTTGGTTTTTCCCTCGGGCGCAAACGGCTTGGAGATGGATTCATACCCTTTTCCAACCCTTTTCTCCATATTTTTCTCCTGGAAAATGGCTCTTCTAGGGGACTCAACCATGCTACCTGCAATTTACAACAAATTTTGGCACATCTTCAGAACTGAAATATTATTCACGTTATGGAAAGATAGAAATAATGCAATTTTTAATAATGCTATGCTTGATTATGATTTCTTTGTTACTAATGTTGGCTAGATTTTCTGCATAGCAAAAAACCTAGCGGTACCATGAGATAAATCTCCTCATTTAACCGGCGAGGCTCCCATGTCGATTTGTCAATTTAAGTATGCTAATATATAAATGGGGTTTTACTTTAACTACTCGGTTCATGAACCATAATGAATAATTTTTCAAAGCAAGTAAGCAAATCGTTTTAAAGAAAGGAAAAGTTATAGAAGAAGGTAATTACATAAACACATAGAAGAAATGGGGAAGATGTGCATCCCAATCAGTAGATGGCAGAGCTGATTGCATGCACATAGAAGAATCCAATAGATATAAACACAGAATTCTAAAACAAAGGTAGCTTTAGATCTAGATCTAAAATAACACAAAGTTTATTAAGAGATCTAAGATTAAAATTAAGAAACATAGTGCACCGTGACACAAAGTTCTCCGGAAACCTGCTCCTTTGTATTCCTTTGCTCCAAGTTGCTCTCAGGGGTTCAACACAAAGTCTAGAACACAAGATTGTTGCTTACAAATTCTGATCATTAACCCAGAGGTTCTTCTCCTACTTATAGAATGTAGGAGGGAAAGTACAAATGGGAAGTCTGAATGAATTGAAACACAAACAACAAGTAAAGATTACATTTGGCAATCACCCTCCACCAACTTCTCCTTAAGTGACACATATATCACTTAACTAATAGAATGGTTCCACATGAATTTAAGTAATGGTTGCAAAACCAATAACTTAAAGTTTTACAATTTCATCCGGGAACATAGAAAGTAGAAGAAGAAAGAATAGAAGAAGTCATGCCAGCTGTAATGTTTATGTCATCTTCTTGTTCTGATATTGGATATACTTGTCGAACATGTAATTTAGCATCCTTCCATCTGTTTAGCCATACTTCTTTTTTCTCTCGTCTGAATCAGAAGAACCCTTCATTCAACACTTTGATGCACGCTTCCACATCTTCCAAGCTCGGCCCAAACCTTGCAATGTCTGCCTGCAGCGCCACCAGTCTACTGATAGAATTCATCGTGAAAGGCTTGGTAGCTTTATCAATTCTCTTTTGTACCATCAGAAGAGAACCTTCCAGGGAATTAGGCACCTTAGTTGAGACGATCCACACGTATGAAGTAACATTCCCGTCCACTCTCTCCTCAGTGAAAGAAATGATACTATCTGGTAAGTCTGATGTCCTACTCTCAAGTGCCTGCATCCTCTTCAGCAAAACTCTGCAGATTTCTAAACGGAAAGATACTGCAAACTCTAGCTGCTTCCCCTTCTCGACTGATCCGTTCGGTACAATCTGTTCCGCAATCAATACATCTCCCGAAAGCTTGTTGATCTCGGCCAAAATACTCAGGTTACTCTCTGCAACTGTATTCATGCCTTCTATGTTCGCCATCAATTGCTTCAACTGATTTGCTACATCATCCATAACCTTTAGGTGGGCTGGCACTTCTCCAAGTTATACAGAAGCTTGACGAATAATCAAATCCTTCCATTCATCAATAGCTTTTACTTGATTACTTGCATCCTCCATTTCCTGCATAAGATGATCACTCACCTGCTTTGAAATGGGTTGAATGGAAGGTTTAGCAACCTTGGCTATGATCTCACATAATTGAGATACTTGCTTATGTAACTCTTCTTTCTCCGCCTTTTCACTGTCAAGCCTAAGGAATAAAGCATCCATCAATTTCTGCATGTCCTGCTTCAATCCTTAGAAATTCGTAGGGCAGGAAGTTCCAAGGTAAGAGGCAGCTCCATGTCTCTACCATATAACAACTGAAATGGGGACATGCCTATCGCCCTCTTTGGTGTGATTCTATCGGCCCATAATGCATCAAACAACTTTTTATGCCAAGTCCTTTGATTTTCCGTTACAAGCTTGTGCACGATAGTTACCAAGTTTTTATTACTAGATTCAGCTTGACCATTCCCTTGTGGATAGTAGTTTGAGGAATGAACCAGCTGAATCCCATAAGTGTAGCAGAATTCCACCAGCTCCTCAGAAGAAAGATTCGGAGTGTTTTCACTACAATTTTGTTGGGCACGCCAAACCTGACAATAATATTTTCTTTTATAAAACTACACACCTCGGCGGAAGTGGCATTCTTCACAGGAATAGCTTCTACCCACTTACTGAAATAATTAGTAGTTGTTAGAATGTAATGGTGACCGACACTGGAAGCCGGGTTAAGCATACCAATAAAATCCATTCCCCACTGTTGGAAAGGTTCTTCAATCACAATGGGTTTTAGAGGTAATGCAGACAATTTCACATGCCCAACAAAATGTTGGCATGCTTGGCACTTAGCTACCCAATCTGTAGTATCTTGAAAAAGGGTGGGCCAGTAATACCTTGCTCTGAGGATCTTGTGTGCAGTGACTCGGGCTGAGAAATGACCACCGCAAGCCATGTCATGAAACTGTTGTAGTAGCTGATCCTATTGAGCTTTATCGACACATCTGAGAAATACGCCATCAATTCCC
Source organism: Taxus wallichiana var. yunnanensis (assembly GCA_018340775.1). Classification (NCBI taxonomy): domain Eukaryota; kingdom Viridiplantae; phylum Streptophyta; class Pinopsida; order Cupressales; family Taxaceae; genus Taxus; species Taxus wallichiana. The sequence continues at coordinate 594,713,772 of CM031239.1, read as the reverse complement.
TTCTTGTACAAACCATTATCCCAAAGAACAAAATCTTTGGATTTCAGTTTGATGGTTCATTTCTCTTTTCTAGAAAGTTGATCTGGGCATTCTCCATACGTCAGAAAGTAAGCAATGTTACTGTACCACTCCTCTACCAGATCTATAAAAAGTACTGTAGGCAAATCCCCATCTATCTCATCTTGATCTGCTTCGGCATTGATGTTTTCATCTCCGTCATTAATTCACACAGACCTCTTCCTCGAATCAGCTTTGTTGGTTTAATATCCAGGTCATATTCTTGAACCTTTGTCACCCATGTGCCTCTCAATAATCCTAACTCTTGCTGAGTAAGGATGGATTTAACTGCAGTATCTAGAACCAAAACCACAATGTGTGCTAGGAAAGAATATAATACATGAATGCTTTGCACGCCTTCCCACTGCATATGCATGCTTTTCCATGGGAGTTTATTTCAAGTCATAGGCTTTAAGGGCGTGCTCATGAAAGCAATAGGAGCTTCTGCGTCCTCTTGATTTTTTTGCATCGTATTACTTGACATTGTGTGTTCGGAGGAATAACAAAGAAAGAATAAACTCTTTACCAAAGACGGGTGAAGCCAAGACTGGAGCTTTCGACAGGGCCTCTTTAATTTTCTTGAAAGCTTCCTTCCCTTTAAAATCTTGTGTCTTCTTCATCATATTCGAAATATGACGGGTTAGCTCAGCAAAGTCAGGAATGAATCTCCTGAGAAAATTAACTTTTCCAAAGAAAGAGTGAACTCCTTTTTTGGATGTGGGCAAAGGCAATGTCTGAATGGATCTAATGCATTCTGGATCTATCTTTGTTCCTTCTTTGGAAACAATGTGCCCTAGCAGCTTTCCTTTCGGTTACAACAAAGATAGATTTCTTGGGATTCAAAGAAATACCATGCTTGCGGCATTGTATGAAAACCTCTTCCAAGTTTGAAATGTGTGTGCTTCTATCTTTGGAAAAGACTGTCAGATCATCCAGGTACACCACTATGCTTATATCTTTGAGATGAGCAAAGGCTAGATCTATAGCTCTTTGAAATGTAGCACCAACATTAATCAGGCTGAACGACATTTTCTGGTAAGCGAAGGTTCCCCAAGGTGTGATGAATGTTGTTTTGTATTGATCTTCCTCGGCCACCTTGACTTGATTGTAGCCTAAAAAGCCATCAAGCATGGAAAGCATCTCAGATCCAGTGACCACCTGCAGAGTGTGATCCATGATGGGGATGGGGTAGTTGTCTTTCAGTGAAGCTTGATTAAGGTTGCGAAAATCCACGCACAACCTAATTTCGCCACTCTTCTTCCTCACAGGAACTATGTTGGCCAACCATTCGAATGATGTATGGGATAGATAATCTTTGCGTCTAACAACTTCGGATTTCTGCAAAGATGGTTCCCGAAATGGTAGGGTTGTGCCGCCGCAACTTCTGCTTGAAAGGCTTTTGTTCTGGTTTAAGTGGGATGTAGTGTTGAACTTCCGCAGGCTGATATGTTTTTAGATCCTGGTAAGACCAGGAAAAAACATCCATATATTTCTTAAGAAGCTTAGTGAAAGCTTCTCTTTCGGCCTCTGAACAACACTTACCTAGATTTACTAATTTGGGATCATTGCCGGCTCCCAAATTTAGTAATTGTGTGTCGGAGGAAGAGCTTTCCCCACTTTCTTCATTTTTCTTAAGCATCTGATCATGCTTATCAAACATTTCCTCAAGAGATACCAAACCTTTGGGAATTTTATTTCCTTTTAGCTGGATAATCTCCTGACTTCCCGAGACGTCTACATCCATTTCTCCGACAGTAGTCTACCTAGGAGGTGAATTGCTTCCCTCATAGTAGATTTCTTCAAAGTTGTCCTTCATTGGAGAAACGCAACAATCTACTTGTCATCATTGAAAATCTACCATTCTTTGGACGTTGTCGAAACTTTGGGCGAAATACCATCTCCACCTTGTAGTCTCCTATCTAAAGAATGTGGGAGGCTGATCTGGATTCAACAAGTTTGTAGTCACCGCAAGCGAATCAACTCTTGAATTTTGTTCCTCGGAATGTAAGATACGAGAAAGCAAAGAAATCCAGGATAACAGAGTAGACCCGATCTCTATAGTGTCGCAGTTTGTCTTTTTTGACTTGGTAGAGACCTCTTATCTGCTTAACGATCAGCTCAGCATCTCCCTTTGCGTGTAATAATTTGATTCCCATTGTTCTTGCTTGCTCCATGCCTAACAACAATGCTTCATACTCAGCTGTATTGTTAGTATTTTCGAACATCAATTTGAAGGAGTGTGCATGCACCTTCCCTTCAGGAGAGATAAGAACAACGCCTACACCGGATCCAAATGAACAGCAGCTGCCATCAAATTCCAGAGTCCAAATCTTGTTGTTAAGTTGATGCGGTTCTTGAATCACCGGTTGAACATCTTCTTTATCCATTTCTAGATAATAGACTCCGTGATCCGATTCCTGAAACAAGATCTGAGATCTAGGATCCTCAGACTTTGATACTGTGTACTTGGATTTCTTCTCAAGTTCCAGCTTCTGATTTACTCCTTTGATTGGTATGTGTGCACAAGACCAATCCATCTTGACTTCTCCACCCAGCTCTTTGCAGAAATTTCTACTCAAAAGCATGCCATAAGAGACTGGAATGTCTGCTACAAGGATAGTCATTTTCGTCTTTTATCCGGAAAAAAGCAAAATCTTGCGCACATCTTTGATTTTCCCCACAAGAGGGACTTTCCTTTCCATTGAATAACATCTTCCGATGGTTTTCATCAATGTGAGACCCAAGGCATCAGCAACTTTGGCAGGCATGACATTATCAGAAGCTCCAGAGTCCAAAATGCAATTGCTTAGTTTGTGTTCGTTGATGAGCAAAGACACATAGAATGGCTCGATCCTTTCTGATGTAGCAGGGAAGAAGTGGAAGGAGAAGAACTTGCAGCCGCATTATTTGAAGGGGGAGTATTCTTTGGGCTTGACAAGATACCCCGTGAAGTATTATTTGTTGGGCTAGGACCATTACTTTGCACATATTTGACCAATCTATTCAACTGATCAGGAAATGCTCTCAAATACTCAGCTTCTGACATTTGGACCTTGTTCCTCTTGATGTGATCAATTATGTCGAAAGCTTGACTTGCTTTAGCAGGATGTGCGTTGGCTCTTTGCTGCGAATTGAAAGAATTTGAATATTTATCCTTAGGCGCTAATGAAGAAGGAAGAGTGCTACCTCTTTTCAAGATAGTAACATCCGGCCAGGATCTTCTCTTTCTCTTCGGCCGCTTGTGGATGCTTCGGCATTTTGGCACGTCTGAGACCTTGTAAACACCGCAAAAGTGTGACCATCAGAATCTTCAAAAGATTCATAATAGCCATCGTCAGATTCGTAGTCCAGGTAACCAATATTGGAGTCACCAACGGGATCTATAAAGTCTTCATCATCGAATGATTCATCAATGCCGAGATCCTCTTCATTAGTTTCCAAGTTATTCCTTGGAGCAACTTCTATTTCCAACCGTTGTGGTGCAATAGAAAGTTTGTTTCGGTTTTGATTTTGATTTTGACCATTAAAGGTCCGGGTAGGAGCTATTCTTGAGGGGGTTGCATTCCCTGCTTGAGAGATCTGCTTCTTGATCTGCAACATGTCATTAGCCAATCTCTGCAACAAAGGATCTGAAGTACTAGAAGAAGCACCATCACCTTTGTGAGATGGTTGTTTGAGTTTCCCAGCCATGATCAAGTCATCCTCAACTTCCACGACAACATTTTGTGCTTCAAGTAGATTTACAGGTCTTGCCCTTCTTAGCTGATATCCAACTTCGGGTAATAGAGTGTTTATAAAAAAAAGTCTTTTGATTTTCGTCACTCAATGCGGCAGAAGTGGGGATTTTATATAAAATCCTTTGGAACCTTGCAATAAAGTCCCATGTTCTCGCTTGGCTCTTTTTTCAATCATGGTGTCGGTTGGGTGATCAATGTGCTTGGCGTCCTCCACGTAGGGCTTGAATCTTTTTAGAAATTGCTCATGCATATTCGCCCGATTGGTTATGGTTCCAGGAGCTAGCTAATAGAAACATTTTCCAGCCAAGTCATGTAGAGTCTCAATGAAGAGCCTGACTGAGACATCTTCATGCTCTACTGCAAGCACACCACAAGATATGAAGAAGGCCACCAAATGATCATCCGGTTTTTCTTTCCATCTCCAAAGAATTTTGGAAAATTCTTTCTGGACCCCTTTGGCAGCTCGTGCATAGGTGGAGCCAAGTTCAGTGGCCCAAAAGCTGCTCCCCATGGAACAGGTACTAGCTGATGCCCCATGTTGACTTGAGCACGTCTCCTCCTTGTGTAGACTTGATGGATAATTCCAGCCACCGGATTATGCTGAAGATGATCCGGATTTGGATGGGTGTGCACTCTCCTTCCTGGTGAGAGACTAGATCTGCAGCTTCTAACTTGAGGAGGATGATTGAAATTGAATTGCTCTTGCAGTCGGAAGAAATGATCAGTCCTTCCTTGTGCCTTCACGGATTGGGTGAATGGACGTTTAGCCAGGTTGAGATTTGTGTGGAAAACACTCCAATCTTCAATAGATAAGCTTTGATCTGCAAAGATAGTTGTTCCCTAGTAGAGTTGCCAAAAACTGTTGGCTAGATTTTCTGCATAGCACAAAACCTAGGCAATCATGAGATAAATCTCCCTCATTTAACCGGTGAGGCTCTCGTGTTAGATTTGTCAATTTAAGTATGCTAATATCTAAATGGGGTTTTACTTTAACTACTCAGTTCATGAACCATAATTGAATAATTCTGCAGCAAGTAAGTAGTTGTTTAAAGAAAGGAAAAGTTATAGAAGAAGGTAATTACATAAACACATAGAAGAAATGGGAAAGATGTGCATCCCAATTAGTAGATGGCAGAGCTGATTGCATGCACATAGAAGAATCCAATAGATATAAACACAGAATTCTAAAACAAAGGCAGCTCTAGATCCAGATCTAAAATAACACAAAGTTTATTAAGAGATCTAAGATTAAAAGTAAGAAACACAGTACACCATGACACAAAGTTCTCCTGGAAACCTGCTCCTTTGTATTCCTTTGCTCCAAGTGGCTCTCAGGGGTTCAACACAAAGTCTAGAACACAAGATTGCTGCTTACAAATTCTGATCATTAACCTAGAGGTTCTTCTCCTACTTATAGAATGTAGGAGGGAAAGTACAAATGGGAAGTCTAACTGAACTAAAACACAAACAACAAGTAAAGATGACATTTGGCAATCATCCTCCACTAACTTCTCCTTAAGTGACACATATATCACTTAACTAATAGAATGGTTCCACATGACTTTAAGTAATGGTTGCAAAACCAATAACTTAAAGTTTTACAATTTCATCCGGGAACATAGAAAGTAGAAGAAGAAAGAATAGAAGAAGTCATGCCAGCTATAATGTTTATGTCTTCTTCTTGTTCTGATATCGGATATACTTGTTGAACATGTAATTCAACATCCTTCCATCTGTTTTAGCCACTACTTCTTTCTCTGTCCTAAACTGCAACAACCCTTCATTCAACACTTTGATGCACGCTTCCACATCTTCCAAGCTCGGCCCAAACCTCACAATGTCCGCCTGCAGAGCCACCACCAATACATACTGATAGAATTCATCGTGAAAGGCTTGGTAGCTTTATCAATTCTCTTTTGTACCATCAGAAGAGAACCTTCCAGGGAATTAGGCACCTTAGTTGAGACGATCCGCACGTATGAAGTAACATTCCCGTCCACTCTCTCCTCAGTGAAAGAAATGATACTGTCTGGTAAGTCTGATGTCCTACTCTCAAGTGCCTGCATCCTCTTCAGCAAAACTCTGCAGATTTCCAAATGGAAAGATACTGCAAACTCTAGTTGCTTCCCCTTCTCGACTGATCCGTCCGGTACAATCTGTTCCGCAATCAATACATCTCCCGACAGCTTGTTGATCTCGGCCAAAATACTCAGGTTACTCTCTGCAACTGTATTCATGCCTTCTATGTTCGCCATCAGTTGCTTCAGCTGATTTGCTGCATCATCCATAACCTTTAGGTGGGCTGGCACTTCTCCAAGTTGTACAGAAGCTTGACGAATAATCAAATCCTTCCATTTGTCAATAGATTTTACTTGATTGCTTGCATCCTCCATTTCCTGCATAAGATGATCACTCACCTGCTCTGAAATGGGATGAATGGAAGGTTTAGCAACCTTGGATATGATCTCACATAATTGAGATACTTGCTTCTGTAGCTCTTCTTTCTCCGCCTTTTCACTGTCAAGCCTAAGAAATAAAGCATCCATCAATGTCTGCGTGTCCTGCTTCAATTCTTCAGTGGTGGCTTGACCGAGGGGTACTTTGCTATTCTTGTCACATCTTCTCGCCATGAGCTCCTCCTCTATCTTTCCTTCTACCGCAATTGATATCTCAAGAAACTTCTCTCCCGAATCCTCGATGATCAACCTAGAAGTTACTTTAGCAACTTTAGGCCTTTATCTCTTCCACCCAATTCGGAGTAGTTAAAGTCATGCTCCTCTAAGTTCATCTACATTCTCACTTTTGAACCAATCGTGAAGCCAACCATTCCGAGAATTTACTTCTCGAGAATAAGAAGTCGCCGAGTGAACTACCATCGCTCCCCGCTCACTGCATCCTCTCCATCAGAAAGTGCCACAGTATTATGGTTGCCATCTTTTGAATCATCCAAGGATAAAGCCCTTTCTAATTCCGCCATCTGCAGCTTCAACATATCCTCCTTGGAATAGTAGCGAACGAAGTGGCTGAGGGGAGAAGATGAATGTCACTAGATTCAGTAGAGGCATGGAAGCATCCTGCTGCGGTGCAATAGTTGGTGAAGTACTGGGTACTGGAGAAACCGAGCTAAAGTCATGGTCGTAGAAGTGATCCTCTCCTTTGATTGAGATCTTCTATGCACTTTCAACTTCTCGGCTTTCCTGCTGCTTTCTCCTCCATGCTTCCGCTTGAGGGAATCTCCTACGCCGAAGTTGCCCGTGACTTGATTCATCAATGCTTCATCAAGGCAATATCCCTTCGTCAGCAACCAGTTTGAAGTATTCACCAACACAGCTCCCGACCTTTCTTCAATTGTGTTGCAGCCTCCTACGTTATCCTATAGTATGGCTTTATCTCCTCCCATTTGATGGTAAGTGTCAAGTACCACATTCCCATCATCTTTAAGATCCGCAGGTATCCGCGCTAGTCCAAAGTTGAACACTTGCTTTGCTGATAGCCTGCTGAAATCTCTCTTTCTAACCTCGTACTCACTTTTGCACTTCATCCAGAAATCTTCTAATGAAGGCACATGTGCATACTCCTGGGAGATCGTCTTCCTGGCTACTCCAAATGGATCGAAGTTCAGCCGTGCAGGGAAGAATTCTTGCTCATACTCGGATAACATTTGCGCTTCCATCCCCCGAGCTCTATGAATGCTAATGCAGCTGTAATGTCCCACAGTGATTGGGAAGAAACTTGTAGACTTGTGCCACTTTGACTGAAGGTCGTGTAAATCCACAAGTTGCTTGCTCAGCTCCATGGCGATCAATCTATCATTCGGATACCTGGGCATCTTTATTGGTTCTCCAGAAAAGCCCGTAACCATGAGGTACGTGAAATCTGCAAATTGAATGAATAGACTGCCAATCTTGGACACAACTTCCCACGCTTCCTTGCTTACCCTGTTGGCCTTCAAGTCTTTGTCTAGCCTGCAAATGAAATCGTAGAAGAATTCATCGTTGATCACTTTGAAATCTTTCTCGCACGCAGGTACAGTAAGTTGTGGGTAGCACTCGAAAATGGGGTCCTTAGAAAGAACACCACATCTATCCAGCTTGGAAAAGACGCCTTGTGAAGCTGCAACATACACCAAGTAGGAAGTCATTTTGAAGTTGAAAGTATGCTTCACGTCCGGAGTTGCTCACCAATGTTGTTGCTAATAATTTCCGACCAATTGATTATAGAATCAACCTTGTTGACTTCAATGGTCCTGATGAAAGCATACATCCATGTACGGAAAGTGTAAGCATTCACCTCGCCATTCATCCTGCATAGCAATTTGACAACATCATCTACCTCCTGCACCAAATTGGACCACGGAAGAGTTCTCGGAACTTTGAAGGAGATCTAGGCTTATTCATGTATCTGCTATTCATTATGCTCATGCAATCAGCTCTATGCTTCTCCCACCCTGCTAACATCCTAAAGACTAATGGAAGTCACCACCTTTCGCACTGGAATCTTCAAACAATAATTGATGAACTCTGTGTCCAAACGAATTATTGTCTTTCCCGTAGCATCACGCACTGATCTGGATGAAGGATGGTAAGATCTAGTGCACTCCATAACAAATTTTGCAACTAGGTGCATGGAAAGGCTCATAGATCGGATAATTCCACTACTTTTAACCGCACGCATGAGTGAAGTCTTTCCCGCTCTGATCTATCAATCAAATCGGAAAGAGGTTCCGGCCTAGATCTGTGTCTCCTATGTCTGCAAGTTTGGAAGTGATGCATGACTCCATCGTGCTTTCTTTTTCATCTCTCTTTGCCATGGCTTTGTCTATCTTTGTCTGAATAATTCTTTTTCTTCTTACTTGGCCGGATTTCTTCAAAATTGGTGCAGATCTGGACAATTCTTCAGATTCGGAGGATATATGCAATGTATTGGACATTGATAAAAGCTCCTTTTCTTTTGTAAAGCACCTGTAATGAATTCCTGTAATTTATTCAGACAAAAATGGCCACCGGAGCATGAATAGTGAATTTTAATTGTAAAAATCTACACTTTTCAAGCCTCGCTGCCCCAAAAATGGTGTTTAATTTGCACATAAAGAGAGCATGAATCCTTTCAACAACACCTGAGCACCTGTAACACCTATGCAAACAATTATGTAGACAAAGATCAACCTCCTTCAAAGCATGCACCAAATCTGGAAGCTTTTAGCCTTGTTACCACCTTGCCTGAGCAAAATCCTTCTTCAAATGGGGGTGCACTTTTCCTCTTGGCTGCAATTCTTTACCTGTGAATTAAATAATTCACCCATATGGCTGCCCATGCTTATATAACCCTCACAATTCTATAATTAATAATTGCCCTAACAATTAAAGGCAATTAATTAATTAAAAATCATGCTTTTCTCTTTAAAAATAGCATGTTTAAGGACAACCATCCAATAAATTAAATTAATCCAATTTAATCCTTCACACTTCACTTCACTTAAGCTTCACAGTGTGCCTTGACTATAGCCACTGAAAATAGAAATTAATTTAATGATTTAATGCCTTAAAAATCATTAAATATGTCCCAAATGGGGCGCACTTTTTGAAAGAAAGGGGGCAACCATTAAATAAATTAAATTTAATGCTTTTAATCCATTTCTTTTATTCCCCTTTTGACTTGTTGACTTCTTCCAAGCTTGGGCGCACTTTTTAGAAGGATAAATTAATTAAAATAATCACTTAAAGGCTGCCATCATCTCACCAAAGGGGGTGCACTTTTTTGCACAATATAATTCTATTTTTAAGAATTTTTCACAATGGGATTCTTTACCCTGCAAGGCAGGCACTAAAATCCCATGATCCACTTAAGTGATTTGACTTTGACAATGGGATTATTTACCCTGCAAGGCAGGCACTAAAATCCCATGATTTCACTTAAGTCACTTTCCTTTTATTTTATCATGGGAATTTTTACCCTGCAAGGCAGGTAATAAATTCCCGCCTGCCTGCGGCCTCTAACTTTCCCACTGCAGCTTAAGTGAATTTTATAACATGGGAAAAAGTACCTGCTAGGCAGGTATAAAATTCCCACCTTGCCTGCTGCTTGTATTTTTCCCATTGCAACTTAAATCCTTTGTTTTCCAAAAATGCGCCCAACCCCGCAGGGGCTTTTCTGTGCACGACTTCACTTTTTCCCAGTGATCCAGACCTCCGATGGCGACTTCCTCCGGGCATAACGTGCATATATGTTCTCCAGCTGCTCTAGGCCAAAAATCGGGCTTACCCGACAAAGGAATTGTTCTAGAGAAATTTCACAGAAAATGAAATGGGACAACACAAAAACACGAAAAATTGCCAAAAGTTACAAATAAAGCCCAAAACTTATTCCAAGTTAAAACCCTTCTGGTACATAAGAGTAATGACATATTCGATCATAACAGAGTTAAAAATGGAGCACAAATAGCCTCATATGAGGCTCAAAATAATTAAATACAAATTTCCCGCAGACAAATCCTGACGACAGAATATAACAATTTTGGGCATCTGGGTATTTGGCGAAAAAGGCTAATATGGCTCTTTGGGAATATCTTGATGCAATACAAGAACTTTCAGGCAATAAAAACACAAAATGACCCATTATTTTAAAAGTATGAAAAAATTTCGGATAGGGTAGTTGCAGATTTCAGGATGAAATCAGGTGACACCAACTAATAAAGTGGCTATGATCTCTAATGTCATGCTTTAGATTCAAAATCAAGTCGAGAAGGTTAGGATCGAGGTGGAGCATCTCCAACACCTCCTTGATCATTGGGGTTCGGCCCTTGTCTTTGTTAGTCGAGTCGAGTTCCCTAAATGCACCCCCACATCATCATTTGCCACAACTACGCCATTGTTTGCTATCGCCGTGCCATCGCTTCACCTTCGCCATGCCATCATTCACCGCTCCGCCTCGCCGCTCTCCACCTCCTGGCCGCGGGTGGGGGTGAACTCATCACCACTTGTGGATTCTTTCTCCTTAGCGGAGATACTTGCTCTCGGCTACCTTCACATGTGCTTCCTCCAATGGGTGGCTCTGGTTGGTTTTCTTCGCTTTCAGAAAGTTTACTCGGATTTCACTAGCAATTTCTCCCACTCGGCTTGATTGACAATTTTGGTGATAAGCAAGATAATGGATGGGATGGGGATCCTATTATTGATGAGGCTCACCCCTCTAGCTTAGGTTGGGGCAGCGATAAGCATGACAAACCCTTCCCCTCGCCACTTACGTCCTTGTTCGTGGTTCCTACTTAGTCATCTGCTTTTTTTGTTGAATTTCACATTGTTTATGTAGTTGTTTTGGTGTTATGACTTGCCTTCTCTCGAGGCTTTTATAGCTCGATGTAACTTTTAGTGTTATGGGGTGTGAATTTTCCACCCATTTTTGTATGAATGGCGTTGTATATATTGTTCTATTAATATAAAAGTGCACTTTTCAATAAAAAATATCAGCTAAAATAGAAATAAAAGTAAAATAGATCAATCATAAATTGCTTTTTTAAGTACAAGATGAGAATCTAAAGATAGAAATAAAAATTATTGGAAAATACTATATATAAATATATATATCATATAGATGTAGATATATCATAATCACAATATTTTACCCATTAAAATTAAGTAAGAATACATGTTTTTGTAATGGAGTCAAATTTTGTTACAGTTAATGTACAAGTGCTTATTAGAGGCAGATGATGAGATGGGGTCAATAGTCTTTGGATAATTTGATCGGAAGAAGATTTTGCTTTTGTTATCGGGTGTTCCTTGAAATTCATGGCATTGTAATACTATGAAAACTCTCGCGAGATGTCCGAATTGGTTGTTCATAATATATATCCAGAAGCCGAAACATTCCTTGACTATTGTTGGGAAGCCGCATATATATCCACACCGACCCCGCATGTCTTCTTCATCAACTCGCTCTACACTCATGGGAGTCCATATAGATTTGAAGGCGAAGACAACTCGGTTTGGGAAGAATTGAATTATATATGGAAGGGATTCTCTCATGAAAACCATATGAAGTGCAAGGTATCATGTTTTTCATTTATATCATAAACCTGCACTAAGCTTGCACTGTTTATAATACTTCTTGGGTACCCAACTGTTTATATTGTCTTTGATTGCGGTTGCAGAATTTTCATGCTATATTTATCCTTCTTACAAAGGTGTCTATAAAATAATAAGAATAAGAAAAATGGTTACCATTTATCCTTCTTTCCAAGCTAGTTATAATTGGGTGTCCATGTTTATTACGTATTTGGGTATTGAAAATTGATAAGGTATTTCTCACATTGCCTCATCCTTTAGTAATCAATTATTTTCTTAACTGTATTTTTACAATATCATAAGTGTTTGATATCTAGTATTAGGACGCACCTTCATATGTGCATCTCCCCATATATTACATGCCATGTGTTAGAGCTCAATTAACAAGTCAAAATTATTTTAACTCAAATAAATATAATGTGCAACAATTATTTTCATATATTATCATGTAGTATAGCTAGTAAAGTGTTGGGGTTTTGTGTAAACATGTAAGAAATAAAGTAAATCGTAATATGCAAAAAAAAAAAAAAAAGTAGATTTGAAATAAACTAGAAGATACCAATATTTTTGACATGATGTTTATTTTGGGAAAACCCTTTTGGGTAAAAACTCAGTAGAACTTCAACCTTGTATTAACTTGAAAAAACCCTTCAAATATAATAACCAATATGCAAAGTTTTGGCCTCCCACAATTAAGTCTTTTTAGCATACCTCTCACAATGAGAGCATGTACTTTTATAACCAAAGAACATCCTATAATTAACCTTGCTTGGAAAGCAAAATCGAATCATTAAAATAATATTTTAAATCATAGTTCGCTTTCTACATTGAACTCAAGTTACAAAACTAAGTTAGATTTACTATTATTAGACACAACCATTACTTAAAAATCGCCTAAAATAGCCCAACACCCTTGCATGGGCACTACATGGGTAGGCATATACCAATAATCTCCCCTTATTTTCTACTTCATTATGGAGAACATGAATTCATTCCTTAGTAGTTGTGGGATATTAATCCCATTGCTTCCTTACCAAGTAAACTTCTTAGCACTAACTACTTTAGTCAATAATCTACCACATTCACCTTTGTCTCCATGTTTTCCAACGTCACCCTCTTCTCTTCTACCATTTCTCTAACAAAATGGTATTACACATCAATGTGCTTTGGTTGAGCGTGATACTTAGGGTACATTTCCATAACAATTACACTATGTGATTCACATCTTATCCTTACTGCTTTTTATATGAACCCAATTGAGGCACATAGTCTTTAAAGATAGACCGCTTCATTACAAGCATGTGTTTCCACCATGTATTCAACCTTTATGGTCGAAATAGCAACACTTGACTTGACATTTTCTCATCCAACTTACTGCTCCACCTAACAAGTTGAAAACATAACCAATGAGTGGATCTTCACAGATCAAGATCACCACCTCAAGCAGAATCTACAAAATCATGTAGAAATCAATATTTTCTTGCACCAAGGCCCTTCCCTTGATAGGAAATATCATGATCACTATTTCCCTGTAGATATCTGAAAATCTACTTTACCACAGTCCAATGCTCCTACCCCAGATTTTCCAAATATTTGCTAACTACTCCTATTACACATGTGCAATGATAGGAATTGTGCATAACATTGCATACATCATGCTTCCCACCACACTTTGATATGACAGTTTGTTGCATGCTATCTAACTCCTCTTATGTCTTTGTATATTGTTCAACAAAGAGTTTCTAACCAATTGAAAAGTGTGTGCTTATCGGCTTGTTGTCTTGCATCTTGAACTTTTCCAACACCATTTTCACATATTCTAATTCAGCCAAATATTTTTATTCACATTATCTCTTTTGATCTCCATTCCCAAAATTAACTTTGCATCATCAAGATCCTTCATGTCAAACTACTCAAAAATTTGATCTTTCACCTATTTGATCATTTCCATGTTGTTGCCAACCAACAACATATCATCCACATAGAGCACTATGATGATAAAATTAACCCCTTCTTATTTTAAGTACACACAAGGATCCTCCTTTCTTATTTCAAGGAAAATGAACACACCCGTCAAACTTCTGAGTCCACATCCTTGGTGATTGTTTCAATCTATACAAGGACTTCTTCAGTGACAAACCATGTCCTCTTTACCCTTGAATTTAAAATTTTCAGTTTTCTTCATGTAGATTTTTTTCCTCAATCTCCCCATGTAAAAATGTTTATTTAACATCCATCTGACCTATCTACAGATCATATGCTACAACAATAGCTAAAATAAATATAGTAGAATCCAATTTTTCAACAACAGAAAATACCTCACTAAAGTCAATTCCTTTGACTTGAGAGAACCCTTTCACAACTAAAAGATCCTTATATTTCTCCAAGTTTCCCTACACATTAAAATTATTCTTGAAAACCCATTTTCAACCCACCAATTTTCTTCTAGGAGGTATATGTACCAAGTCCCATGCATCAAATTCCTTTAGATTTTCCATTTCCTCCTTCATTAAGATCATCCAAGACTTACTTTCATCTGAACTAAGAGCTTCCTCTACTATCATTGGATCCTCATTATATATTACCGATAATAGAAAAACTAAATGGTAATCAAAAGTTCTAAACTTATAAGGTGTTCTTCAAACTCATACTGACCTTTTAAGTCCGAAGTAACACTATCATCCAAATCAGTTTCTAGATTTCACTTTGGCATGATGTCAAAATCATTAATATCATGAATTCCTTGTTCTAGTGAGTGCTATCGACTCCCATGTATCACTTCATTACCTCTTATTTTTCATTGTGGTGACACCTCTTGATCTACCTGATTCTTAGCCTCCTAGCCTCTCCTTGATCCCTTAATGAGACCACCACCAAAGATTCTACCTTTAGTTTCTTTATATCTTGAGCTATCTTTTTCAAATATTTCTCTATTGTAAATTCCATGCCTTTAAATTCCATCAAGACAAATTTTTGGCTGTAAAAAACTTTTTTAGAGTAATGGATTCCACAACTTGTAAACTTTGACACCATTCCCATACCCCAAAAGATGCACTTCTCAGATACATACACATGCTACCTCTAGCGGGTCTCTCCTCCTAGGCCTCCGACTACATATCCCATCACACATATGATTTATAGTATGTATTTCCCACCTAAGTCTCCTTCCAAGTATTATATTTCATTTTCTATAGCTCCTACATAAATTATACAACCATAGATTTCTAAAGATTTCCAGTCTATTATTATAGATGTGAAACATTTGAGTCCTAAGTCTCCTTTACTTGATGGGTATGTCACATATCCTAATAAGGCCCTTGTCTAGCATATGTTGTCCTACCTCTTAGACATAGATAATTTCAAAAATATAAAAACATTAACATAATCACATAACACAATTTAAACACTGATCACATAATCACATAACACTAATACCTACACGTGACTTGATTTGCTAGCTTTCTACTTTAGATATGTTGTTTTCCATATTGATTTGAGAGATAACATATTATTCTATACACATTCTACACACATATATTCACGAGGTATGTTGATCTTGATGCAGTGCATCCATAGACTATTACACAATGACAAGTGGAATACTAGACCCTTTTTAGTGACCATGATCATGTAGGGGCATCTCCCATAATATACATGTTATTTTGTTTTATTGTAGTTACTTTCACTTCGTCGTTATGCTCAGTTGCTTATATTGTGTATGTGTTATATTTTGGACTAACAAGACCAATATGTGTATTTTGTACAATTAGTTTAACTTTCTCTATGTCCCTCATGGCTATTGTTTTCTATTTATTTTCACTCATTTAATTTTTTGTTCCTTTGTATGCAACCTATGATAGTTTTTATGTTGGTTTAGTGACACCTTGTTGTACCTTGGTTATGGCTTATGTAGCCTCATTCTTATGCTCGTGCGTGTGATACATTTGTATCCCATGTTTTTGGTCTCTTGGTCCTTTTGTGTGACTAACATATGTGACCTTTATTATGCATTTGGTTGTTAGATTAATTTTTAGACACCTAGAATTTGGTCAAGCAATTTTAATACCTAAATTGCACTAACTATCCTCTTTTCTGTAAATTGACAAAACTTCGTCAATAACCAACCAATATCCCTCTACTATCGTTAATTAATTACATTTCACTAATTAATTAGCCCTCTTATCACTCAAGATTCCGATTAACGACCTTTCATTAATTAACATCCACTTCTACCTAGGTCAATTAATTATTCTTAAGTAATTATGACCACTGGTCTAAATCAATAAATTATCATTTATTGAACCATTTCCTCTCTTAAAATCCTACAAATCATACTAATGTTCTTCTAAAGCCTCTATAGGCATCCACCCTTCTATTAATTAATCACCTTTGATAAATTAAACCCCCTTTCAACTCCCACAAAGTGCACATACTTTATTAAACATACATGGCCTTTGTATTTCTTCTTTGGGGTTTATCCAACATTCACCAATTTGCTAGCCTTGCCTCTTCAGAAAGTTATATAATAAATCCTCCCCTTACCTTTCTTCTTACACCTTATTTTCCTAAGATAAAATATAGACATTTTGATCTTGAGCCATTCTCCATTGAAGGAAATAGCTTCTCCATCTTGCATCCATTCTCTCAAATTGAAGAGGATGGGAAGATCCAAAAATGGCCTTGTAGCCATGTTTTGGTGAGATTCCATCTTCAAATATTAAGGAAAACACTCCCTTTTGATTGCTAAAAGTGATCTAAATAGGTTCATTTGTTAGATTAACAATCTAGAGAGTAAGAAATAGCTTAGCATTTGATTTGAAGTTGTTCATGCATTAAATAAGTTATATCTCATTAATTAGTGAAATGTAATTAATTAACAATAGTAGAGGGATACTGGTGGGTTATTGATGAAGTGTCGTCAATTTACGGAAAATAGGATATTTAGTGCAATTTAGGTATTACAATTTCTTGACCAAATTTTAGGTGTCTACATTTTCCCCTCTTTGGGGTGGCGTAAGCAATGCCACTTCAAAGATAGTAGACAAGTAAAAAAGTGAATTTATTAAGGGGATAGAAGAAAAATTAGTAGAGTGAAGGATGCCCCCTTGATTGTCGATGGGGTGATGAAAGAGGTCGATCAAGATAAAAAGATGAAGAGAAAAGACCGAAGCGGGGAAAATCCCATTATAGTGGGAGAGACAGACGTCGATATACCAATAATCAATATAGAGTAAAGATGCAGCATCGATCCCCGCATAATACTAGTACAAACTCTTTTGTTGAAAAGTTCATGGGGGTATCGTTGTGAAGCACAAGATATGATTTTCTTAACAAATGCTGAAATGATTTATAGCAGGTGATCCCTATTGCCCTAAGTGAGTTGGAAGAAAAACATCGATAGAAGAGAATAAAATGGAAGAAAAATGAAGATGAAGGGGATGGAAATAACTTGCATCCAGTTAATGAAAAACCACATTATGTCATCATATTGCAAGTAATCTACGTCATCGGTCCTTATTAAAATATACATATACAAAAAAAGTGTATCATGACATGAAAAGCAATAACACGAACATTTGTTTATTTCCAAAGCACTAACTCAATGCAACACACAGAATGCAATGCAATATGAGAAAGTAAACAAGATAACCTAATAGGTAAACAAGTAAAAACACACATAAACAAACAACGTTCAAGACAGTTGTACAAATGTTTTTGTTGTTGAGCTTTGTTTCGACTTGTGTGAATTAATGACAAGGGTTAAGAATAACACCCCAAGCAAGGATACATGTGAGGTGAATAAGCGAAGGACATAGAAGTACATGAAAAAGCAATCATGCCCTAGGAAACTTCCCTAAGTAACGCGTTTGTGCAAAGGAATACAGAGATGCCAAGAAAACTAGCTTTTGTTGATGGAGGGTAGATCCAAATGATCCATGAGTCGTGCACAAGAACATGCGAGATTCAAAGAAATATGTTTTGTAGGACAATTTTTGATGTTCGAGTACAATGCATTTGACACATATTTCAGTTGTGTGCATGCCGTTTACCAATTTTTGAGTTTTTATATTTTTTTGGATTTTTAAATGATTTTACCATTTGTTTGGATTTTTGAGTTTTATAATTTTTGTAGGATTTTTTATTGTTTTAGAATAATTATAGGAGAGAAGAGCGTCTGAAAGCAAGAAAAATTCCCTACGGAGCAGAAATGGTCGTTAGTTAGAAAAAATATGCCCCAACGGGATGAAACATGTGAAAAATGATTATTTATTAAAAATAAATATTGCAGTGGGTAGTAATCATTTCCAATAGTTCTGTTAAGAAAAGCATATCTTGTGCTTCACAATGATACCCCCATGAAATTTTCAACAAAAGAGTTCTTACTGGTACTATGCGGGGATCGATGCCCGCATCTCTACTCTATATTGATTAACGGTATATCACCGGCTGTTTCCCACTGTAATGTGATTTTCCCCCACTTTGTCTTTTCTCTTCATATTTTCGATCGTTGATTGACCTCTTTCATCACCCCATCGACACTCGAGGGGACATGCTTCACTCTACTATTTTTTCTTTTATCCTCTAAAAAAATTCATTTGTTTGTACTTGTCTACTATCTTTGAAGTGGCGTCGCTTACACCACCCCAAAGAGGGGCAAATGTAGACACCTAGAATTCGGTCAAGCAATTTTAATACCTAAATTACACTAACTATCCTCTTTTCCGTAAATTGACGACACTTCATCAATAACCCACCATTATCCCTCTATTATCGTTAATTAATTACATTTCACTAATTAATTATCCCTCCTATTGCTTAGGATGCCGATTAATGACCTTTCGTTAATTAACATCCACTTCTACCTAGGTCAATTAATTATTCTTAATTAATTACGATCCTAGTCTAAATCAATAAATTGTCATTTATTGAACCATTTCTTCTCTTAAAATCCCGTAAATCATACTAACGTTCTTCTAAATCCTCTATAGGAACCCCCTTCTATTAATTAATCACCTTTGATTAATTAAACCCACTTTCAACTCCCAAAAAGTGCACATACTTTATTAAACATACAAGGCCTTTGTATTTCCTTGCTAGCCTTATGTCATTTAGGCAAGCTATATAATAAACCCTCCCTCTTACCTTTCTTCTTACACCTTATTTGCCCTAGGATAAACTATAGGCATTTTTATCTTGAGCCATTATCCATTGAAGGAAATAGCTTCTCCATCTTGCATCCATTCTCTCAAATTGAAGAGCATGGGAAGATCCAAAAATGGCCTTGTAGCCATGTTTTGGTGAGATTCCATCTTCAAATCTTGAGGAAACCACTCCCTTTTGATTTCTAAAGTGATCTAAATAGGTTCATTTGTTAGATTAGCAATCTAGAGAGTAAGAAATAGCTTAGCATTTGATTTGAGATTGTTCATGCATTAAAGAAGTTGTTTCTCATAAGCTCTTATCTTGATGGTTTTATAGGGTTTGATTGATTGCTTAGAAGCTACTAGGTGTTAGCTTTGTTTTAGCATGGAAAATTTCTATATGAGCACATACTTATATACTTTCTTCACTTTGTATTTGTTTACTACTATACATGATTGCTTGTGTAATTGCTTATGTGATTTTTGTTTGTTATTGAGTTTTCCATCTTTACATGCCATAGTCTTCACCATGTGTACTTCCTTTGTAGGAATATTATCCTAAAATTGGCCACTAGTATGCTATACATCAAGATAAGACATTTAAAACAAAATAAAACATGTTGAATAAGCCTACGTAATGAAATCTCAAACCTCCATTTGATTGTTTGGATGTTCTTTTGATTTATAGAAGTTTGTTGAACCATGTGCAAGATGAAAGTAGTGTTTGTTTCTTAGGGGAGGTATTTTATAATTCAAATAGTCTTATTGTACTGGTGTTAGTCATATTTGGAAATATTTTACATTTAATAAAGGGGTTTTCTCAATTATCCTCTACTTTCTAAGAGTAGAATGTTAGCATGAGAACTGGGTGTGTTTTGAGTAGGTTGGGTGTTTCTTGTATAGGTTTCATCTTTAGGATATGTGTTGATCATGATGCATGTGGGATAATGAAGATGTAGGATTAGACATAGTTAAGTAGGGTTACTATTAATTATTTAGGATTAATAATTCATTTGACGAGATGGAAATTACGCAGGAAGAAGGGGATTTCATTAATCAACTAGGAGTTATTTAATAGGTTTGAAATAGATAGTAGAAGTAAACAAAGAGTGAATTAATAGATAATTTAGTGAAGTGAAGGGATAATTTAATTAGTTAACAATGTGATGCTTAATTAATAAGTGAAGTGGAAAATCATATTTGTTTTATGATAGTAGAAAAATAAGAGAATTTTATTTCAATAAAGAGGAAAAATAGTTTGACGTGGGTTATTCCCCCTCAAGGAACCGAGTAATGATAAGAGAAGATGATTGTATCAATGTATTAGTTAGCTATGCTAAGGGAATTGAAACTAACACCTTAGTAGTTTCAAAACATTAACTAACTACACAAAGAGCATCATGCTAAGAGCTAAACAAGACTAAATACCAACATTATGCATTAAAACTTTGAAATAGAAATCAAACTAATATGCTAAGCATTAGAATCTCTACTCTTTAGATCACCAAAACACTAAATGAACCTAGATAGATCCATGACAATCAAAGTTGATTGTTTGATCTTCAAGGGTTTGGGAATGGAAGCTCATCAAAGTATGGCTACAAGACCATTTTGATTATCTCCATATGACCCAAAATCTTGGATGGATGAAATGCAAGAATGAGGCTATTAGCTCAAATGAAAGATGCTCTAAGATGAAATGCCTATAGATTAGCTATAAACATGTAAGGTGTAAGAAGAAAGGTAGGAGGAGGGCTCCTTATATAGCCCAATGGATAAAAGAATCTCTACATCCCTTTACATGTGGGATAATAGAGAGGTTGGGTTAGTTATGGATAAGGGAGGTTTAGAAAGGGTTGAGTTAACCTTAGGAGAGTTTATTTTGTCCTTTAGTGACCCATGGAGATTGAGGGGGTTTATTAATTAACCAAAGTAATTAATTAACTAATAGGTGTGCAAGCTTATAGAAGATTTTTAGAGGAATAATTAGCATGATTTAGATTATGGGAGAAATTTAATCAAATAAATGACAATTTATTGATTTAGTGGGAGAGAAATATAATTAATTAATAATAATTAATTATTCTAGATAGAAAGGGGGATTAATTAACGAACGATCGTTAATTGGTTTATTTGTTGGATAGAAGGGTTAATTAACTAGCACAATGTAGCTAATTAATGGTGATAGAAGAGAAAGTGTCCTATATTGACGATATGTCGTCAATTTATGGGAAAGAGGATAATCGAGTGTAATTTAAGTATTTAAATTGCTCCTTTATGAGTAAATTGACCTACTTTGTCAATTATGCATTTAATGTTGTAATTAATGCATTAATTACTAGTTTAGACATAGGAAGGAGCACATGCGCGGGGGTATAGGCATCCTTAAGGTGGCGCAGAACCCCACAAGCGTGTGTGCACACGCACAAATACCCAAAACATGTGTGCGCGTACATGCATACGCCAAAAAAAGCTTATGTGTGCCCATGCATGTGCACTAAGTATTTGCACAAATGCACAAGTACACAAACCCTAGTGTACACACACTAAGTACCTGCGCGCATGCGCATGTAAGGAAAAAATGGCGCAAGCACCCCTAGGCACATGTGCCCATGCATGTGTGCCAAAAGGCGCGCATAAAAACCAAATGCACACATGCCCAAAAGGGCATGTAGGTGCCAAAAAGAGGAAAGTCACAGGATGAATAAGTAGGAAAAATGCCAAAATATTGACGCTTAGAAGAAAGTAAAAATTAGTGTAGGGTAGAAGAACAATAGAAGAACTTAGAATAAAAGTTAGTGTCTAATACATGTTGTGTTTTGCAGAGACGGTTTCAAACGTACTACGAAGAGAGAGCGACATAGTCACATAGCTGAAATGGAGTCGAGCATGCGTCGACGAGACTGTCGTGAGATGGTGGTACTACTGGAGGTGGTTGGCTTAGGCCACGTGGTGAAGATACCATCGATCACTCTGGATCATGGCCTACTGACTATGTTGATTGAGCAAAGAGGTAGAATAGTGAGAGTCATTATTTTCGGCTCCCTATAGGAGAGATGACGGTCACACTGGAGGATGTGTGGTGGATATTGCATGTCCCTATGGTTGGCTTGTTGATTGAGTACATGAGTGATTTTAGTGGGATCATTGCGTTAGTTAGTGATATATTATTCCGTGATGAGATACCCCACGAGGGTATGACAATGACATTACATCAGTGGTGTCCCCATATTTCACCCTGAAATCTGGGACTACACATTTGAAATTTTTTTCATTCTTTTAAAATAGTGGGTCTTTTTGTGTTTTTATTGCCAAAAGATGTCTGTATTATATTTGGATATTCCCAGTGAATCATATGAGCCAATTTTGACAAATACCCAGATGCCCAAACTCATTTTATCCCTCCGCCAAGTTTTGTCTCACGGGAAATTTTTATTTAATTATTTATTGAATAAATAATGCCCTGTTTGAAGTAAATTGTGCTCCGGTTGAATCTTGTTGAATTTTTGCATGCCAGTATTCACTCATCTCATTATAGTTTTCATCAGGAATGAATTCAGGGCATTATCTGTAACTTCTGGTAACATTTTTTGCTTTTATTTATTTCTTTTGCATTTTTCTCTAGTTTTCTCCTCAGTTTCTCTGTGAAATTCCCTAGGTCAATTCCTTCACCAATATAGTCTAGTTTAATTTCTTGAAGCATCTGGAGATCATCTACCGACACAACACCAGAAGGAATCAACCTCAAAATGCAAGCTTCTAACCAAAAAAGATGAAGTCATGCACAAAAAGCCTCTCCCATGCAAGTCACATTTTTAGAATTAATGAGTGTAAGCTGTAATGAGATTTTTAGTAGTGGCAAAGGTGAGAATTTTTACCTGCCTTACAGGGGTAATTTTTCCCATGAAGTCAAAGTCACTTAAGCTGTGATGGGAAAATTAGAGGCGACAAGCAAGCGGGAATTTCTTACCTGCCTTGCAGGGTGAAAATTCCCATTATAAAATAAAGAAA
The DNA here is from genome assembly GCA_018340775.1 of Taxus wallichiana var. yunnanensis. Lineage (NCBI taxonomy): Eukaryota > Viridiplantae > Streptophyta > Pinopsida > Cupressales > Taxaceae > Taxus > Taxus wallichiana. The sequence continues at coordinate 594,690,762 of CM031239.1, read as the reverse complement.
AATCACTTAAAGCACCGATGAGAATTTTCTGCTTGCCTGGCAGGCTAAATTTCCCACCAAAGAGGTTTATTCACCCATACAAGTCACACTTTATCAAAGGGGGCTAATTTTAATGCAAGTCACACTTTTTGGGAGATATTTTAATTTAATAATGGGAATTTTGGCAGTGGCAGGTGGGGGAATTTCTTACTTGCCTTGCAGGGTAAAAATCCCCATTATAGAAGTCAAACAGCTTAAGTGAAAGAAGGGATTTTTGGAGCTGCAGTGCAGGGTAAATAATCCCATCAAAGTTGACTTCTTATATTTAGAAATCAGCCCTGCCAAAAAGTGCGACCCATTTGGGCATTAAACAATGCTTTTAATGGTATTTATTAATAGCTTTTCTGCCTAATTTTGGCGCCATGGATGAATAGAAAGTCAAAGCAAGAAGTCAAGCCAAAGACAACTGAAGGATGCATGCTAAAAATAAATAAAATAAATTTATTTAATGGCAGCCAACAACATGCAAAATTGGGCACCCAATTTGGGTGAATAAACATGTTTGTTTATTAATTAATTGCCAGGAATAGGATGGAAAATTATTAGAAATAGAATGCTGAGGGTTATATAAGCATGGGCTGCCATAATGAAGAAACAATTAATTATTTTTGCTAATGATTGCAGCTTGGATAGTTTTGACGCCAAAGAAATGAGGATTTGTGCATCCTGAGGTGTTTTTCATTCTTCACGAAAGCTTAAAGGTTTGGCGCCTAGGGTTGGAATGGCTTGATTTATGTTATGATAATTATCTCGCATGTTGCTATAAGTGCCCAGGTGAATTTAAAAATATTTATGCTTGCTTTGCATGCAAGCAAAGCCTCAAATTTTAGGGCAGCAGGCTTCATATGCAGATTTTTGGTGACAAAATTAAGTATTCATGCTCTGGACTTCATCTTTGTCTGAAATAATTACAAGTGTTCATACAGGTGAAAGGGATTTAAAATCAATGTCAGGTACATTGAATATATCTTCCGAATCCGAAGAATTTGCTAGATCTGCACGAATTGATCTAGTTATAAAGAATTCCGACAAGATTAAAAGAAAAAGAACACATACAAAGATTGCTTAGACAAAGATTGCTCCAGCCATGATGAAGCATGATGAAAGAGAAGGGTCAACAGAATCATGCATAGCTTCTAGATTTGCTGATATCAATGACACAGACATAGGCCCAAAATCCATCTATGAAATTGATGATCCAGTATCGGAAAGACATTTCTCATGCGGGTAATGAAAAGTAGTGGAATTATTCAAGCATCAACATTCCCAGTCACAGCTCAGTTGCCCAAATTTTTCATGGAGTGTGCAAGATCATATCATCCTCTTTCCAGAACAATCCAAGATGCTATGGAAAGACAATTATTAGGCTGGATGCACAATTTATCAATTATTGTCTGAAGATTCCAACACGAATGGTGGTGATTGCAATCAACATGCTAGATGCAGGTAACAAATGGGAGAAACACAAAGCAGATTGCGTGGGCATAATGAACAACAGATATATGAAGAATCCCAGGTCTCCATCAAAGTTCTCGAGAACTCTTCCGTGATCCAACTTGGTGCAGGAGGTGGATGATATCACTAAATTGCTTTGCAAGATAAGTGGAGAAGCCAATACTCACAACTTTCACTCATGGATGTATGATTTTGTGAGGACTATCGAGATCAACAAAGCTGATTTCGATAATCAATTGGGTAGAGATCATCAGTGACAAAATCGGTGAGCAACTTCAGAGTGTGAGGCAGACTTAAAGCTTCAAAATGACTTCATACCTAGTATATGTAGCAACTTTCAGTGCATATTTTCCAAGCTGGATAGACGGGCCATACTGGCAAAATATCCTATCTTTGAGTGCTATCCATAGTTGATAGTTCCAAATTTCTACAAAGATTACAAAGTGGTCAGTGATGGGTTCTTCTATGAATTTGTCTACAAACTAAATAGTGATCTAAAGACCAACATGGTGAGAAAATAAGCTTGGGAAGCTATATCTCAGTATGGCTGCATTTTCATCTAGTTTATAGACTTCACCTATCTCAGGGTAACTAGATTTCGGAGAACCGGTAAATTTAACGAGGTATCCAAACGAAAAGTGGGTCATCATGGATTTGTGCAAATAGCTCATGGAGATGCATGACTTACAATCAAAGCAAGTACAAGTCTACATGTTTATTTCCAAATCACAAGTGGGTTACTACAATTGCCGAGAGCATCTACAAAGCTAGAGGAGTCGGTTGAAATGTTTTCCGAGTATGAGCCTCGAGTTCTTCCCAAAGACGACTAAAATTTGACCCATATGGAGTGGCGAGAAAGATAATCTCCTAGGAATACTCACATGTGCCTTTGTTGGAGGACTTTTGGATGAAGTGCAGGAATGAGTATGAAGTCAAAAAGAAAGACTTCAGCAGGTTATCGGCGTAACAAGTGTTTGATTATGGTTTGGCACGGATACCTACAAATCTTGCAGATGATGGGCATGTGATACTTGACTCATATCATCAGATGGGAGGAGATAGAGCTACTCTTTAGGAAAACATTGGTGGCTACTAGATGATTGAAGAAAGATCTTCCGTAGTTCTGGTTAACACTTTGAACTAGTTGTTGACAAAGGGGTATTGCCTAGATGAAGCTTTGATGAATCAGATCACAGGAAAATTTACCACGGGAGACTCTAGAAAAAGAAAGCACGAAGGTGAAAGCAATAGAAGGCCGGAAAAGCTTAAAGTTCACAAGAAGTCTCACATACATGAGAAGGGAAAATCTACAACTATTGTGCCAGCTCTAGTTTCTCCAACATCAACTCATAGCACTTCAACAACCCCAGAACCTCAGAAAGATATTGTTGTTCCTCCTTTGAATCCAACATCATTTGTATTTTCTCCTCGACCACTCAGGTATTCACCTATCCATGCAGAGAAGTTGAAAGAATAGATGACGAGTTTGAAAAAGCATTACCTTTAGACAATTCAGAGGGTGGAAGTCATAACACGGTGGAAAATTCTTATAGAGTGGAGTCATAGCATGAGATGGTGGTGCACTCATTGACTTCTCATTCCCCAAGAAGAAAATTTTCATCATGGTTAGCTTTGCAAATGATCCTAGAAGCCAGAGAGGAGATCAACCTAGAAGAACACAACTTTCAACTGCTCCTGAGTTTGGGTGTAAGAGATAGAAGACCTAAAGTTATCAAAATGACTTCTAGGTTGATTATTGAGGAATCAAGATAGAAGTTCACTTAGTTATCTATTCCAGCAGAAGGAAAGCACAAGGGAGAGCTCACGGAAGCTGATATACCAGTGACCAAAGTGCTAATAGGTCAAACCACCACAGAAGAATTAAAGCAGGATACATAGACACTAATGAACGCTTTATTTATTAAGCTTGACAAAGTGAAGGCTGAGAGATCCAAGCTTCAAAAGAAGGTGTTCCAGCTTGTGCGAGATCATTGTTAAGCTTTCCAAACCTTTCTCTCAGCTCATTCTAGCACATGAGCAGGTGAGTGATCATTTGATGCAGGAGGTAGAAGATGTAGGGGACCAGGTCAAAGATATTGCCCACTGGAAGGAAAAAATCATTCACCATGCTTCAAAACAATTCGAACCAATACCGACTGAATTGGAAAACATGCACAGGGAAATATTTCAGCTAAAGTAACTGATGAAACAAATAGAAGATGAGAACATAGTTTCTAAAATCCATTTGGATACTTTGGCTAAGATACACTCGTTGTCAAAGGATGTGTTGATTGCAAAGTGGATCGTGCCTGGCGGATTGGTAGAAAAGGGGAAGCAGTTAGAAATTTAAGTTTCCTTCCACATAGAGATCCCCAAACTCATGCTCAAGAGGATGCGCTTATTAGAGAGTACGATGGGAGAAGTGCCAAGAGTATCCTAGATGAATTACCCGCTTCCCATGAGGAATTTATACTTGGTTATGTGGAAAGAAGTTGATGAAGCCACCCTACCTTTCACGATGGATTCAATTAATAGACTCATAAATCTTCAGCGATGTTTAGGGATATGGGAATGGTTTAGAGAAAGTGAAAGCTAACACGCATTTTTATCCAGGGTTGTTACAGTTCAGAACAGAGAGATGCTATTGTTAAAATGGATGGGAAGATGTTGAATTACATGTTTGACAAGTATATTCAATATCAGAACAAAAAGAAAGTATAGGTGTTACAGCTGGAAGATCTTGATTCTTCTCTTCTTTCTTCTCTTATTTCTTATATTCTTGAATGAAAATGTAAATTAAAGTTATTGGTTGAAAAACCATTACTTTAAGTTATTTGGAAAGATTCTTTAAGATAGGTGGTAGATGTGCACAATTTTTGCTCAAACTCTTGATGCATGTCACTAAGAGAGGAATTCTAGGAAGATGACTGCCAAATGTTCCCTTTACTACTTTTTCATGTTCTAGTTCAGTTGTAGTTTCCCATTTGTAATTTCCCCTCTACACACTATAAGTAGAGGAAGAACCTATGGGTTAGAGGATCAAAATTTGTAATCAACATTCTTGTGTTCCAGACTTTGAGCTGAGACCCTTGATAGCTTTCTGCAAGTAGAGGAATAGAGAAGAGATTTCCGAAGAACTTTGTGTCAATGGTGCATTCGTCTTGTATTTATTTCTAGATCTATTCATAAACTTTGTGTTATTCTAGATCTAGATCTAAAAGTTTCCTTTGCTTTGAATTCTGTATTTCATGATCTATTTGTTTTAATCTATGTGCATGCAATCAACTTTGTGAACTATTGATTGGGTTGCACATCTTCTCTCCTTTCTTCCCATTTCCTATTATTTTCCTCTTCTATAGATTTTTCCTTTCTTTACAAATTACTTACTTCTTGCAAAACCTGTCTAGCTATGGTTCATGAGCTACATAGTTAAAGTTATACCAACTGTAAAGATACTAGAAAACATAATTGACAAAATCTTATACAGGAGCCTCACTGGTAAATGAGACAGTTTTATCTCATGACTACCTAGGTTTTCTCTATGCAAAAAATATAGCCAAAAATCAGTGTATATCAGATCCTACCATTCATAGGGGACCGTTATACTTGATGGCTCTTATCAGTGGGTTATTACTCACTGATAAGATAAGGACATCGTTTCCATTAGGATTGATCACAGTAGTCCATGGATTGTTCAGTGGTGAGAGATATTGCTAGGGCTAGTGCATACTAGCACATATATACTGAGATCTTCATTTGATCACTTACCACCATCAAAAGATGGTAGGGCTGGCCTCTTTATTACATATTTGGTCATGGGACCATATAGTGATTGGGCATCCCATAGGTGCATGCATGCTTGAGTTCCAGATGAGCCGACATTTATGGCATGGGTCTTTATCGGAGATGATGTACGAGGGCATCTGGGAAGCATCTACTATTATCGACGAGAGTTCGATGAGATGCAGGAGAGATATGTTATTTGGAGACCCTATAGGCACATACAATGGCCGAGAGGATGGAGCAGAGCTTGAAGTTTGCGTAGTAGAGCATTTCCTTCTTGGAAGCCGCAAACATTACGAGAGATATACACAAAGAAATTGATGCCGGTGTCATTTGGGTATGATTCAGGAATCCCTTAGCTCGATATGTGGTATACTCACCGCGATGATGAGAGATGGACCATGGGGTTGCGCATTTAGGTGGCTCGAGCCGGGGCTAGCTTCTTATAGGTGTTACCACAAGTTTGGGCCCCTACCCAACAAGTTAGAGATCCGCAGACACCACACCATATTTTTTTGGCATGGTATGCCACCGTTGTCTTTCCACAATGATTGACTATACTTGATGGGGCATGGACAACAGTGTCCCGACCAACCCCAAAAATTCTATACAATGAGTGATGAGGGTGATGATGCAGGTACGTGTCATGCCGATGATCCATTTGATGGTCGTGAGATATGATGGTAGGGATGATCGGCTAGGTCCAACACAGATCCTAGCCCTAGAAGAAATGAGCAGGGGCATGTTTAGGGCCCTAGGTCCGAGTTAGGAGCAGGGACAAGTTCCTACAAGACCACCTTAGAGGTTACCCCAAGCTCGGGGAGATGACGGGGGGATAACTAGTTTCCTATGGCAACAATCGCAATAGGTGGTGAACGAGAGAGATCAGTCCCATTCTCATATTCATGCCAGTGACAAAGAGTGGGACTAGGCTAAAGCCCATTAAGTTTGTGACAAAGCAGAGCAAGACCAGGCTAGAGCTTGGGCATGCCAAATGTATCAATGTATTAGTTAGCTATGCAAAGGGGATTGAAACTAACACCTTAGTAGTTTCAAAACATTAACTAACTACACAAAGAGCATCATGCTAAGAGCTAAACAAGACTAAATACCATCATTATGCATTAAAACTTTGAAATAGAAATCAAACTAATATGCCAAGCATTAGAATCTCTACTCTTTAGATCACCAAAACACTAAATGAACCTAGATGAATCCATGACAATCAAAGTTGATTGTTTGATCTTCAAGGGTTTGGGAATGGAAGCTCATCAAAGTATGGCTACAAGACCATTTTGATTATCTCCATATGACCCAAAATCTTGGATGGATGAAATGCAAGAATGAGGCTATTAGCTCAAATGAAAGATGCTCTAAGATGAAATGCCTATAGATTAGCTATAAACATGTAAGGTGTAAGAAGAAAGGTAGGAGGAGGGATCCTTATATAGCCCAATGGATAAAAGAATCTCTACATCCCTTTACATGTGGGATAATAGAGAGGTTGGGTTAGTTGTGGATAAGGGAGGTTTAGAAAGGGTTGAGTTAACCTTAGGAGAGTTTATTTTGTCCTTTAGTGACCCATGGGGATTGAGGGGGTTTATTAATTAACCAAAGTGATTAATTAATAGGTGTGCAAGCTTATAGAAGATTTTTAGAGGAATAATTAGCATGATTTAGATTATGGGAGAAATTTAATCAAATAAATGACAATTTATTGATTTAGTGGGAGAGAAATCTAATTAATTAATAATAATTAATAATTCTAGATAGAAAGGGGGATTAATTAATGGAAGGTTGTTAATTCGTTTATTTGTTGGATAAAAGGGTTAATTAACTAGCGTAATGTAGCTAATTAACGGTGATAAAGAGAAAGTGTTCTATATTGACGATATGTCATCAATTTATGGGAAAGAGGATAATCATCACAATTTAAGTATTTAAATTGCTTGGGCTATATTATAGGTGTCTATAATGATGAACACTTGAAAAGTGGAAAAATGATCATGGAGGGAGAAAAATCCATCACAATAGAAAAATTACATCGTGGAAGTCAAAATCATCACGAGAAGATGTTATATATAGGACGGAGGGATGAAAAATAATCATTTTCCCATCACAAGTAGAAGAAAAAGAGATTTGGAGTAGTTGATAAAAGAAGAAAGGAGAGAATGGCAAGTGATTTACCCCCTCATTAGTGCAAAAGGGTTTCAATCAACATAAGGGTTATGTCACATAGCTAAGACATATCATATCTCACTACTACCATGTTGGGTACATTCTATGTTACATGGTTAGCCCGCTATTTTGGTATCAACTGACATAAGGGCACCCCTATGGGTTGGTTAGTTATACATACTAACAAAAGACCTTAAGAGGACTATGCGAGGCTTGATTTCTTCAATGAGTATATTTAGTGTAACGCTTGGATTAGTTCAACATATAGAAGTTTGAGCATCAATGGTGGTCTAGCCTCAAATGCACACACATTGTTTTCTCCTTTGGTTTGCTAATGCTCTAATGAAGGGTTCTACAAGATGTTAGAGTTTATAATTTTTTGTAGGTCATCACAGGTTATTCCAAAATTGTGCAAGAAATAGTGACATACAACAAGCACTATTTCTAGGCAAGTGAACCACATAAGAAGTTACACACATAAACAGTCTCCAGGTCTGAAACCATACAACTTTACTAGATTGTATATCTCCTGCCTAGACCATAAACAATCTATATGGTCTTATACCTATTCAATTTATAGATTTATAATCCTAATTGTAACATCCATAGCCCCATATATTCCTATTCCACTGCTTTTACACCCAAATCTTTCTAGAATCATCCCAAAACACTATTTTTTTTTTTTACCTTTATGTTTCAAGAAAATAATTATCATCTATCAATAATTTAGAAATTTTGTATTTAAATACATTATTTTATTCATGGATAATTAATGTTGGAATTTAATTTGATTAAAATAGTCTAAATGTTGCTAACCCTTACATCCTTCTTAGTTATACAATAAAATTATAGAAATTAATTAGGGTGTTAACATAAATATAGTTACATCTTTACAATATTATATGCCCAAGTTTATAACTATGTATGGATTGAGGCCTCTTTTGGGTGCAACCAATGTACGAGGTGTATGGATTGAACTTCATCGCAAAAACTAATCTTTTGTAGGGTTTTATCCTAGGTTAGGATTTTGGGTCTATGTAGGTGATTATAGAGTGTTTCACACATAGTGAGACCTAACATCATAATGTGAAGCATATTCCACTCACTTATAGAGGTTCAAAAAGTTACAAAGTGCCATATACTACCCAGACCAAACCGTTTAGAAGGACAAAACTGATAAATAGTTTGGTCCAAATATAACATGATTTGGATCATGTTTATAACTCACTTGCAGAATTAGAGACAAAACATCTTTAGGATATTTCTATCTAGTTCATCCATCTCTCACACCAATATTAGCTTCTAGACCAATCAAATAGTTAAGTGCACTCAAATTTTTTATTTTATTGTATTTAAAGCACATGTGCTTAAATTTAATAAAAAATTGATATATTATTTCATATGTATAGTCAAGTTTTAATGTTGGAGAATTTATCTATAAATTTTATTTTACAATTTCTTGTAACATGTATTAACACCTAGTTTTTTTGAAATATATATCCTAATTACAATTAAATCAATTGTTTATAATTTGTTTTAAATCACCTAGTAAGGTGGTACATAACACTAGGATCATAACGGGTGTGCAAAGATAAGCAAGCAATTGAAGTGTGCTAAGAAAAAGTGAGGAGAGTGAATTTGTACATGCAAGTGTGCGATGTCAAGATCAACAATGTCAAATGATAGATTGCCAAATTTGAGTGTCTACATTTTCCCCCTTTAAGTATGAAATGAAATTACATGTTTAAAGTAAAATATACTTGAGTGTGTAGACAAACTTTATTTTTTATCACAATAATTTTTTTGTAGTATATTGTTGTGTTGGTGTTGGCATACCCCAAAATGAAACCTGTAACACATAGTGTATTCAATGCCCAAGATAGGAAATTGAACTTTAACTCAAAATGTAATGAAAGTACTATAAAGAAATGTGCAATAAGAAATGCCAAAAGAGATGTAAAACATGGAAGGAATACACTGTTCATTTCACGGAGAGGAATGTGCTCCCATTCTTGTGCCTTGGAGTGTTGGTTTTGCTAAAATCGATGAAGAATTTGGGGTGATCAATCCCTAATTCATGTCGAGGATAGGTTAATGCATTGGGTGTACCAACCCAACACACGAATGACTAAGGGAAGAACTAAGAGGAATCAAAGCACCCCACTCGAAAGAAGATCATTCAACAAGTCCGATATCTTCCCTTATGTGCAAACAAGACAAGAAAGTTACGTATATGAAGAAATTAGCATTTTCCTAATACCTTCCATAACCTCACATATCACACCGCTACAGATGGATATAAGCCAATTTTTGTAAATTAGGACACACAATAGAAAAGAGAAATAATTTCCCCATACTCTTCCCATGTGTCACACAATTGAGTAGAACTAATTGCATCCTCGAAATTTGAGTGAAGAAAGGAGAGCCATGCCCCCAATGTGCCTAATACTTAAGATGATATTGAGTACGTGGAAAAAGAGATAGGAAAATACTCCACATCCCATAAATTTGTGCCAAGATGATTCGACCTAAGTATAAAACCATATGAAAATTTTGTAAGAGCGATGAAAAACCTAAGACTATTGAAAGATCTAAAGAAAATGCCCCCTGAGAAAAACTGTTTAATAGGTTCATAACTCACAATATGGTTCGACTAGGCTGTATGGTCTTGAACCCTAGAGTATTTTATAACTTCATGTGCTTGATTTCCATTCCGAGGCATTTTTGTATGCCTCTACATATGTTTGTGCCCCAGAAAGATGCCTATATCTATAGAATAAAACCCTTGATGTTTTCCCCCTCTTTTGAGGTGTGTGCGATGAATAATTCAAGTGTGCAACTCAAAAGAAAAGGTGTATATCCATTCCTGAGATGTTAAGAACCTATATAGGACCTTTAAAAATCTAGACTAGTGGCTACCAAGAAGAAATTGTACACAGTAAAGAGGATACACATGGTAGAAACCATGGTTCAAAACAATAGCAATAAGAACAAGAAGTGTGATAATAAAAATAGTGTCAATGAAAAAAAATGTAAACAAATAGAAAATGATGTGTTAGTAGAAAATGAATGCATACAAAGTGTAAAACCAATTGCAAACATGTCAAAAATGTCACACAAAAAGGTGAAAGTGCCTATAAATATGGGACACCCACAATGTTGTAAGACAATAAAGGCCCATAAGCTGGAAAATAAGAGATACACAAACACACACAAGGTATAATGTTACAAATATGGGACACCCATGGTTTCGTAAGAAAATAAAGTCCCATAGGCCACAATTAGAGTAGATAACAAGCATACACACACATTAGCAAACATGTATGGAAAATAAGTGCATCCGAATGAATGAAGAACATATGATATAAAATGAGCTAGAAATAATTGTAAGCACTGTGTAGAAACATGTGTTAGTCCTGTTAGTACTAAAGATAACAAATACTCAATATATATGTCAGCAAACGTAATGAGAAAAGAAAGGAACTATATTGGAAATATAACATTTGGATATAGGATGCAAAAGTAGATGCCCCCAAAGGTTAGTAATCTAGGTGATGGGAAGACCAACACCTATCATCGTGTACTTGCTCTATGTAAGTCTTGCATAATGCTCAATATACTACGTGAACACATGTGTGTAAAGAAGAAATGTCATCTATCTAACCAAAGGAACAAACAACATGTATCTTTGTAAAGTGCAAACAATGTATGCAAGCAAAACATGTCCCGTTTTATATTTTTACAAATATTTGAATGTTTTTTTAAATTTTTGAGGCCCTCCCTAAGGGCATAGATGCAATCCTATTCTCCAAAGAAAAGGAAGAATGATCCAAAATTCCCCATGGAGGGTAAATAAAGATTATGTAACTAAAGGATGGGAAGCAAGATTTCCCCAATGTGTGTGCGTGCAAAGTGAGGTTCAAGTGTAGAAAGCGTTCCCTCAACAAAGTATAGTTGAACCTATAAATAGAGTTAGCCATCGGGAAAGGAGGGGGAATAGCATGAGAGCTACCCCAAAATAACCTTGCGGGAATTAAAGGAACTACAGAAGATGGGGATCAAGCCTCAAATGTGTCATAAAATGTGACTCAAGTGCAAGCGGAACCATAGTGGTGATATGAGCTGAAAAAGGCCTATGAGGAGAACCGAAATAACATAACATTGAGTAGAATGTGACGTGGTATGCCTATATGGTGGACTAGAAGAGTGAGAGTTCTAGAAGGCCAATGAGAAACAACGGAGTGATCTAAAAAGCTAGAATATTTTCATAAATTTCTATGAGAGTGTTAACCATTAGAGACAATGTGCGCGAAAGAAGGCCTAGGAGGACATCTAGAGGTGCTAGAAATATGTGGTGCAATATGTGCAACTCGGGGCCTATTAGGAGACCTAGACTTATGTGAATTTATAAGTGTAAACATAGGCCTATTGTGCACCCTAGGAGGAATTTTACTATGTGAATTGGTATGATGCACTAGAAACTCGTAAAAGAAGAAATATGCTAGGAGAGAAATACTAAAAAGGAATACATCGAATAGTGACAACTTGGCGATGACTAATAAACTTGATTCACTAATAAACAATGGATGGAACTTTCCTAAGAGGACGTAGCCAAGGGAAACCTAGATGTAATACTCAAATGGGATAAAATTTAGCAACCAAGAAGGAAATGTATGCAAAGTGATAGATCCAACTATGATTGGAAGGGTAATGTGTCAACAATGTGCATCAAAATCAACCTGCAAGACTCTCAAAATTAATGCCAAGAAATTGAAGTAGATGCACGATCATTATCTTTACTATGTGGAGTAACCAAGACACCCTGAATATGAATATGATGAATAGAGACTAGAATAGATAATGTGTTAGAAATAAGTGTGTCATCTATATCAACATCATAAAAATAAATGATTGGTGGAGAAGATGATTTGCGAGTAGTAGGGCCAATCATAACATCAATTGGATGATCATAAGAGGGAAGTGATGGCACCACACGATGAGTGTTATGAACTTCTAAAATAGAAGTGTCATTAATATGCTTAGGAAGTGAATCATTGAAGATTTTTAAATTAGAATTAGTATTGGTGGGCATAGAAGATTCTATGACCAGGTATATTAGTTATAGGAGTAGTAGTGTAAAAATAGCCCCCAATAATAATAATATGCTAATAGTAAATCTTAAAAAAGGGTGATATTTAGAATCCATAATCACACGTGTTTAGACATTTTTACCAAGTGACCCCATCCCCACACCCTTACAATCCTTGCCATCTTTCATCGTGATTAATTTTCAAGGAGGCAAAATCATGACCAGACTTAGTCCCTTGAAAGCTATTTTTTTATCATTGCTTGTGGAAACAATTGTGTGCGAAAATGGAAGAGTAATGACACTCCCGAGCTTTTGTTCTGATACAATGTAATCGTTTTCGTTGGATAAGTTATATCGACATGTTCATTTATTATTTTACACATTAAATTTAATAATGTAATTGATATAAAATCCACAACAATATTAATATCAAAAATTTACGGACAACAACAATAATAAATTATTATTATTAATATATTACAATTGTAACTCAAGAATAAATGACCAATCTCGTGATTGTTAGAGTAGGTATTTACCTTAACTCATGTTCACCTATGTACTTTATTTACCTTTATTGTATTTATCCTCACCCACTTATGTGTGTGGATATTTATTTTATTTTATTTAGATATTAGGAAATATTATTTAGTTGTTAGGTATAGTTCTTTCCTTGATCTATGATATTGACTAGTTCTTTCCTTAATCTACGGTATTGACTAGATCCTTGATGTCTAGTTCTCTCCTAAATCTATGGCCGTGATTAGTTCTTTGATGACTAGTTATTTCCTTGATTTATGACTTGATCTACGATCTTGACTGGTTCTTAGATTGTTATTCCTTGCCTATATAAGCAAGGTCCATTCTCATTGTATTTCATTGAGTTCCATAATAATATATAATATTGTTGCTCATTTGTTTGCAAAGGTTTTATGTAAAGTTATTCTGACGAATTACTTTCATCTTATTGATCGTGGTGTTTGATTAATATCTGTGTTCTTGGCTTGGTATGTTCTGGTTATCATTCATTTTAGTGATATGCAGCCTATGAATTGGGCGCCTCCTAGTAATTGGCACCCTCGGCAACTACTTATTTTCTTATAGATTAATCCGACATTGTGTATAACAAAAATAAGACACTTGCTCAAATCAAATGGCAACTTTGCGTATTCGAGAGAGGTGAGAGAGGCGAACAACTATATATTCAAATATAATTGGATTCCATATATACAATGAGAATAAAATATTACAATCCATCTGAAAAATCTAAATAAGAAACATTCTACATGTAGAAAAAAAAAGCATAAATCTTATAATCAATTTGTAAAAATAAAAACATTTTTTTGTCGCGCATTCATTTTCTTTCAATCCCTTCTATATAATTTAAAATTGGAGGATGTCCTTCAGAGTAACCCAGCTCAAGTTCAACAAATCTCGATAAATTTGATAGCTCATTACAAATAATATTCTTAAACATTTCATTGGAAAATTTAGACAACAATTTTTATTTCCAAAAATAAATTAAAACGCTACCGAGGTTTTCCAAAGAAGATGGGAGAATAAACGGGAATCTATAAATCTATAATGACCTAATTATTAACAATCAAGAAATTAAGCACACGCTAGGCATATTTATATTTAGCTGTAAAACTCGCCACTTTTTGAAAACATTGCAGCTAAAAATAGAAATAGAAGTAAAATAGAATCAGCCATAAATTGCTTTTTTAAATACAAGACGAGAGATAAAGCTAGAAATAAAAATTATCGGAAAACTATATATACATGTGGGCATATGATCGTATAGATGTAGATATATCACAATCACAATCTTTTCCCCATTAAAATTAAGTAACAGTACAGGTTTTTGTAATGGAGTCGAATTTTGTTGCAGTTTACAGGCGCTTATTAGAGGCAGATGATAAGATAGGGTCAGTAGTACTGGATAATTTGATCGGAAGAAGATTTTGCTTTTGTTACTGGGTGTTCCTTGAAATTCATGGCATTCGTAATACTATGAACACTCTGGCGAGATGTCCGAATTGGTTGTTCAGAATATATATCCAGGAAGCCGAAACATTCCTTGAGAATTGTTGGGGAGCCGCATATATATCCACACCAACCCCGCATGTCTTCTTCATCAACTCGCTCTACACTCATGGGAGTCCATATATAGATTTGAAGGCGAAGGCAACTCTGGTTTGGGAAGAATTTAATTATATATGGGAGGGATTCTCTCATGAAAACCATATGAAGCGCATGTTATCATGTTTTTCATTTATATCATAAACCTGCACTAAGCTTGCAGTGTTTATAATACTTCTTGGGTACCCAACTGTTTATATTGTCTTTGACTGTGGTTGTACTACTACAATATTTTCATTTAAATATTTATTCAGTATTGAATCAGCTGTTTGAGTTCTACTTCCAAATTCGTTACATAATGGGATTTTGAAACAATACTAGAGTTTTCCTTTAGAGTCCTACCTTTTGTAATATTAAAAATGTTTTCTTTTCTTCCATTGAAGCAGTAAAATGTAATGGGATTGTGATTACGTGGATACTTTATATACATTGAAGCAGTAAAATATAAAACACAAATGATAGAATGACCTAAAATCCATGTTACTAGTTTCATGTCTGAAGACATGTACTTGACTAACTGATGGTTAAAAAAATTCATGTTTTCTTGCCGAGTATGAGAAAAAATGTAGAATGATCAGTCTAGTATGATTAACCTTCAACTTGCATTTTCGAAAGGGTAATAAGAATTAAATAAATTGTTTACCAAATTACTATCATCATCTACTAATAAATGAAATTAACATTTTGGTAAGAAATTGAATATCATGGTACATTCTTATTCTTAAACAATAGAGAGCTTGAAATAAAACACGAACATTCTTAAAAGTGTAGTATGAAGCATTTTGTAAGAAGATATTATAGAAGACAACATCTTCCTCAAAAGGAAGACAATGTATTGAAAACGATACAAGTGCAAAGGGCAGGTTTGTTTTTCTTCAAATTCAAAATTTTAGGCCTCTCACTAGACATGGCAGAATAGCAAAATTTAAAATTCAATATTTACATGTTCAATCTTTAGATGAAGAAAGAAAACCGAGTTTGAAAAGTAATCCCAACAACCAACAATTACGTATTTCCTTTGCAACTCTGACTATTGAATATTATTGACTTGAGAGGGAAGTGACACCCAAATTTTTAACTGCACCATTAAATGTTGATTGTTCTTTGGTGGTTGGATTTTTGAAAGAAGTCAAAATGAGGGGAAAAAGAGCACATCCAGATTTTGAGTTTAGAGAACATCTCAAATAAAAAGAGAACAAGAGTTCCAAATAGAGAGTGGAAGCAAGAAAAAGAAATAAAACTCTATCAAAATTGGACCAACAACATTATGGAGCAGCATAAGTGTTTGAAGAAGAAGAAGAAAAAAACAAAAGTGGTGAAGAATAGAGCATGAATGATAGAGCTTAGTAGAAATTGAGAAGCAATAGTTGTTATTTTGTATGTTTTGTATAAATTTTTGTAATCTTTTAGCTTTCACAATTATAGAGATCTTGTGCATATTGTTGTGTACTCATATGTTCTTCATATATATAACGAGCTCATTTTCCTATTCATTTGTACGTATCGATTTGGTGATTTTTGAGCTCTGGGGCCCATGGTAACCGTTTTCGACGAGAGTGAAGTCAAAATGTTCATTGCTAGATCATGATCATGTCTCTGAGAGCAGGAGATCAACCTGTGAAGTCTCAGGTTAGTTTTTCTCAATTTATTGTTTTAAAACCTAAAATATAAAAATGTTGAAATCTTTGTCTTAGGGGGTTATTTCCAAAATCTTAGTGTTAAATGAGTCTCTAGGGGGGGCGCCCATAGGGTAGGATTTTATTTTGCTCAAAATGGTGTATTTTTACTTGTTTTAAAGCATTTTTAGGGCTTTAGAGCCATGGCCGAATCGGTATAGGACTGCCGCCTTGCACAGAGCGGCGTTCATGTGACCGCCGCCTGCACTGCGCAGGTGGCGGTTACGAACGAAAGCAAAAAAAGGATGCCTAAGTTAATTATTTTTGCATTTTTGACATTTTTCTATGTTTTTGATGAGCTTATCTATTGGATTATGTTGCTAACTTGCTCTTTTTTTTGTTTTGGGTGGATGCAGAAGGAGGAGTATATTCGGTGGAGCAGAGAGTGGGAGTGTGATTGGCTCCTGGTAGTTTTAGATATACTGACCCAGACAGAGTGAGACACTCTTCAGAGGGCCGATATTTTGAGGATTTCATGGGTTCCTCATGTTTCTCCTACTAGTCACATATTGTGTGACTTATTCTCATATTGGGATGCGACCAAAATACTTTTCGGTTACCAAGTGTTAGGGGTGAGTGGACTATCACCCTGGAGGATGTTTATCATATTTTGGGGTTCCAATTCTTGGGAGGCGGTTGTCTCTCAAGACAGTAGGATCCAGGCCTCAGATATGGGATATGTTGTTGTCTCCTTTAGTTTGAAGAAGGGGGTGAAGGTCCGATCTATTGCTACTTACTCCTATCCCCACCCTCCATAAGGCCATCATGGGTATCTTGGCCTCATGGTTGATTGAAGATAAGGGAGGAAACACTTTGTTATACTACTGGGCTCCTGTGATTGCATAGATTGAGGCCTATGGCCATATTTATGCTTGGGGAGAATATATTCGTAGGACCACCTACCATGATTTATATAGGGTGGTCAGATTACAGGGGCAGTCTTTGAGTCACCCTACTTTCGTTATGAGTTGGGTGCATGAGCATATCATTCCCTATGGGATGGGTGTGTTAGTAGAGGACCCGAGGACCGACAGGGGCAGCCGGTGGATAGGAATGTCAATGCTTAGGATGCCATACCAGCTAGTGGATTCATTGACTACTATAGATATGGAGGCTACTCCTTATCAGGATATGACATGATTGTGGGGGCAGGAGGTGACTACATTGGTTGTTTGCTCTACCACATGTCGGTTTAGTGGACAAGATAAGGAAACCGGAGATCCACCCTTTTGATCGAGTCCCCGTGAAGTTTGGTCTCCTTTATATTGATATGCTTCTTCCAATGGGGCATATGTACATGACGACTGTTCGTGATATCTCGAGGGTGGAGAGCGGAGGCAAGTGTGGAGAAGGAGCCCTTAGTCTCGAGGGATTTCTTCTCGGACATTGAGGAGATGATGATTACGTGGCAAGATGTCATTTCGCTCAATATTTTGGGAGGCTCCATAGTCGGTAAAGAACGCCGATGCATGTGCAGATCCTAGAGACCCTACCTAGATGCCTGGAGATCAAGTGAGTCACCACTCTTCTCTCGACCCTGTTAGCTAGACATGTTAGTTGATATTTATTTTTGTTGTTTTGCTTGTTTTTGACTTGTTTTTGGTGATTTTATAACTTGTTATTTCCTTTTTTTATTTGTAGCGACTGCACAGGGATGCCGGGATCTAATTCATTGGGTTTGTGCGGACACCCTATTGCTCCCTTTGGGGAAGACTTGGGCTCAGCTTACTGAGGACATTGGAGAGCCTTTAGCAGCTGGCAGACACACTGATGTGTTTGCCCATGTCTGGAAGGTGGCAGAGTTAGTGACCTCCCTTCATACTTAGGTAGTTGGATACGAGACTATTGAGCACCTGATGAGGCAGAGCCATTCTCGTAGTGATACCATAGCCAGTGGTCACGATCATGAGCACTCCCATCATTCAGTGCATTCAGATCATCATCGCAGTTGTAGTAGGATCCCTAGACACGGTTGTGCACCCTCTGAGGGATCCAATGGGATTGATAGGGCGTTGAGCCTTTATTGCTTTTGATACCATTTTTGATACTATACGATTTTTGTATTTTTCGGCTCATTGAGCGTTTTGACCATGCCTAGTGCATGATGGCATTGTATGTAAAACATGATTCCTATATATATATATATATATATATATATATCTTTGATCTAGATCTTCTTTGTATCTAGAGTTTTGTGATTTGTTTCTCATGTGTATACTAGATGCTTTAGAATCTCTATTTTTATACACTTTTCAGAATGTATGCAATGGATGACAAGTGATAACAAATGTTAAACATAATGTTTCTCTTTTTTTGTTTTTGTAATGCTGATATGTGATGATGCAAACATATTGTAGTACTGAAATTTTGGATTCTTTGGGCAATGTTCGTTGCTTCTTCTTGTTTTGGAAAAACGTGATGAATATGTAGTGATAATGAGATGAACTTGCCCCATTCCTAACTCCACACAACTAGTAAGATGCGAGGGCTCAACACCAAGAGCTAGGAAGGGCACACATTGTATGAGTTTTGACTAAATGGAAATGATGAGAGAAAGACAAGGTATTGACAGAAACCAAATTTAGACCTACGTACTTACCTTAATAAAAACTACTACATAGCTCAGATTGTAACTCACTTTCTAGTTTATCTAGACTTAGATCCATAAATGGCAACTTGGTTGACAAAATATGGTCTTGGGGATTTAATCTCTTTGGAACTTGGATGCTTAATTTCACATCTCACAATACACTTTGTTTTGAATTTTAAAACACTAAGATTCATTAATTTGCGTGAATGGACCCCCTATGCCCTACCCCATGCTACTAGTAAGAAATATGGGATTATCACCGAAGGCAAGACATAGGCGAGTAAGGGCACTTCTTTCCTTTCCCAACCTCGCACCACTAGTAAGAGATGTAGGATCATCACCGAAGGTTGATAGGCAAAGAAGAGTGTAAAATAAAATATTATGTTTGTTTAGTATTTTTGATTCAATTTGACTTTGACATTTCTGATATGTGATTTTGGAGTATCCTTGTTTCAAAGAGATGTAAGAAGGATAGATGTGACACCAAGATGCTTCCAGAATAGACCGTAGGTAAGAACAACTTAACCTAGTAGAAGAAAATGAGTATAACCAAGTATGCAGGCCTTGGTATGGTTTGTGTCAAGATTTTGTCTGTTGAATTAATGAGATGAATTTTAAACCATTTGATGCTATTATGAAAATTGAAGAGATATGATTTGAATGCTTTGCCAATATTTTCATAAGCTTATAAAAAATTTCTTAAGAATAAGTTCCTTGACCACAAACTTTATGAAATGAGTTAACAGAATGTAATGAATGAATGGCTAATGTAATGCAGATGAACATACTATACAAATGGTGATGCTGATGACTTATCAATGAAACTGTTTGAGATGTAAGGAATTGATAGTTTCACTGAATTCCTCACCTTCTAGTGTACGTAAGAGATACGCACCATTTCCGTAGTCCTTCATGACTTGGTATGGACCCAACCACTTAGACTGTAATTTTCTTCCTTTGTCGGTCTTCTTGTCAATCCAGCTATCCAGTCTCAGAACTAGATCACACTCATATATTTCTCATTCGTAAACCTTCTTGTTATATTATCGGCACATCCGGTCAACATAGGCTCTGTCTTTTTTCTTAGCATTTAATCTAGCCTCATCAAGGATTTCTAGTTGAGAGAGGCATGCCTCTCTATAGGCTTCTTCTCCCAAGATCCCTTGTAATGAGATGCGGAGACCGGGTATTTCAACCTCAAGCAGGAGAACTGCTTCTACCCCGAATACCAATGAGAAAGGGGTTTCCCTGTTGGTTTTCTTATTGACGTTTGATAGGCCCATAAGGCTGGGTATAATTATAAATGACAATCCCATTTTTTCTCCTTAATCGTTTCGAGGAGAATGGATTTTAATGTTTTGTTTGTTGCCTCAGCCTATCCATTGGCTTGGGGGTGATAAAGAGAGGTCGTGTGATGGTTTATTTTGAATTTACTTTGCATAACTCACGGACCTCATCGTTATTGAAGGATGTTCCATTATCGAGATAATGACTTGCGGGACACCGTACACAAAACGATTTGATTCAAAATGAACTTAGCGATTACGAACTTGGTACGTGGTGAGAGGCATAGCCTCTACCCATTTAGTAAAATATTATGTGGCCGTAATTATAAAGTTATGGCCATCTGTTGATGAGGGAGATAATTTCCCTATCAAATCTAGGCCCCACGTGGAAAATGGCCATGGGGTTGCGATTGGTTGTAGAGCCTGTGTTGACATGTGAATCTCATGGGAGAACTCTTGGCATTTATGACACTTGCGCACAAACTCTACTATGTCATGTTCCAGAGTGGGCTAGAAATATCCCATTCGATGTATTTTTTGAGCAGTGGTGTGGCCACTGAAGTGGCCTCCACATATCCCACTATGGGATTTGTAAAGAAACTTTTTGGATTATTCCATGTCAACACATCTTAAAAGCATTCTGTCAAAGGCTCTACGATAGAGCACCTATTCTAAAATAATGTATTTAGCAGCAATAATGTGTAACCGCCTTCTTTGTTGCAATGTTGCCCCTTTTGGGTAAGTATGGTATTTTATGAAATTAATGATGTCAGTGTACCATGGACACGTAGAAATGGGGGGCCTAGTTTCAAAAAGTATACACACTCATATGGAAAGTCTAAATCAACTAGATTGCCACCATCCATTGGGTTATCAGCTAACCAATCCACAATAATTTGTCCTTTCACATACTTTTGGTTAACAAAAGTCAACTTGAATTCGCATATTAGTGTTATGAAGCACCCAACCCTTTTTGACAGTGAACCTTGATTTAGATAGGTTCGTAAGTGATTAGTTTTGATGATTACCCTTATTTCCTGGTTTAACATATAATGTCTCAATCTATCTTTTTTTTTCCGCAAAGACTATAGTTAGGCACTCCTTTTCTACCTGTGTGTAGCATGTCTCATAATCAAGCAACGTCTAACTAATGAAATAAACTACACATTCTCGTTTATCTTCGTCCTCTTGAGCTAACATGTAGGCTAGAGAAACATCTGTAGCTCATGAATACAAGATCAAAGGGTGATCTGATATTGGTGGCATTAGCATGGGAGGAGATAACAAGAATCGTTTAATTACCTTGAAGGCCTCATTGCATTCTTCTGTCCAATCAACGCTATAATCCTCTTTCAACAAATTATTGATTGGATGAACAACAAAACTTAAGTCAGGGATGAACCTTCGAATTGCACCAATATTCCCAAGAAATGATCTGATACGAGACTCGTCTGATGGTGGAATCATTTCAAGAACAACCCAGATTTTGGCTGGGTTGACATCAATCCCTCGTGTCGATATAATGTAACCTATAATCTTTCCTCCTATTACATTGAATACACATTTCTTTGGATTCAATGTGATGCCATATTCGATCAATCGTGAGAGAATGATATGGAGCACCTCTAGGTGATCACAACACTTCCTAGCCTTGGCCAACAAGTCATCTACGTAGGATTCCACGATCTTATGAATAAGGTCATGGAATATGTATGTCATTTCCCGTTGTTATGTAGCACCAACGTTCTTAAGACTGAATGGCATGATAGCGTAATAGTAAGTTCCCCAAGGAGTTATAAATGTAGTTTTGGCTTGATCCTCTTCGATATTTTGATTTGATTATATCTTGAGAATCCATCCATGAGAGACAACAACTCAAATCCAGTTGTTGCATCAACAATAATGTCGATGGATGGTAAAGGGAATTCATCTTTTGGGTAATATTTGTTAATGTCCCAGAACGGGGACGATATTAGATACCCATTGTGAATAGTCGACCGGTTTGATGAATCCCACTTGGAGAAGTTTCATTACTTCTTCTTTCACCATGAGAGCCACTTTTGGCTTCATTGGGCTTGAATTTTTCTTAATTGGATTTGCATATGATTTGGTGACACGATTATGTACCAGGATATGTGGTGCAATTCCAGTCATTTATTTGTAAATAAATGTGAAAGCATTTTGATGTTCCTTGAGGATTTGGGTATGTATTTCTACCTCCTCTGGAGTTAATGAGGATCCCAACTTCAAAATATTTGGTTCTTCCTCTGTTCCAATATTTATATCAATCGTTCCTTCGATTAAGGAAGCGTTGCCTTCTTCAAATTCAGATGGGGCCGAGATAGTTCCAAACTTTCTTCATTCTCTACCTTGTAGATTTTGAGATTCTTTTGCGGGGAGATTCTATCATGGGATTTCCAAAATAGGAAGAGGAATATGGGATTAGGGAGAAATCTACCATGTGATGAGCGAGATGTAATTCTGCATAGGCATTTAGATATCCAAGAGTGACCCTATCACTTTGTCAAAGTGATCTAGGATGGTAAACTCATTCTCATCTTCTATGTGTGTCAAGATCGGGGTTATTGGTATTTTACGCACCAATGGTTCAGTATGAAGTGATACCATGAAATTTGTATTTTCTAACTCACTACTTGGAGTGTAACGGGAAGCCGAGGTTGTTATTGAATCTGTGAGAAGGTTCTATTCTCATGGAATTGATTCGATTGATATGAAGTTGAATCCCTTGGTTAGATCTAATATTGTCATTTTATAGAGTTGCAAGTGCTCAACTCTAGTCTCATATACCTCAGATACTTGGTTTGTAACTAATTGTGAGTCTCCTAGCACTCTAATGTTATCAGCACCCATCCTTTTGGCTATGATGAGGCCAAGGAGGAGGGCTTCGTATTCAGCCCTATTGTTTGTACATTCAAATTTTAACTTAAAGGAAAAAGGTAGGATATTTCCCTTGGGAGAAGTAAGGATCACACCTACCCCAATGCCGAAATGACATCTAGCTCCATCAAAGTGGAGAGTCCAATAATTGCTTAGAAAAATGGATGTTGGAACATTCTTCGTATCTTCTTCTTTTGCCTCGGTTACTTCTACCATATAAAATTCGTCTACTGGAAGGGAGCCAATTCCTAGGGTACATCCTATACCCATGGAATCAAATGGTAGGAGAATAGGTAGATATTTCTCTAGTAACTCAAATTTTTTTGCGGTGGTTCCTAATGATACTGTCTCTATGATGTTGGTCTCATTTTTTATTACCGTAATGCCTTCGACCAAATTCTTGACTTCTAATTATGTTGTAGGCACCAGCTTTATTTCTATCTTTGAATTGACTGGTTTGTTAAGTTGATTCGTTGGGAGCTCGAACTCAGAGTGGACGCCTGGTCTCTTCTTCAAATCTGCTAAGTGTATGTTGAAAGGTTTTGGGTCACCCTGCGCCACAAATATTTTTCCCAGGTGTAAAAATCTTATTTCCTGGAATACCATGGAAGGGATTGCCTTCATGCGATGTATCCATGGTCAACCGAGAATCATATTATAGTTGGTTTCTTGATCTATAATATAAAATTTGGTGAGGACTGTCTTGGGTCCTAAGGTGATTGGTAACACTATAGTCCCAATTGAAGTTGCCTTAAGGTTATCATAACCCCTTAGCGTATTTCATGTTGAGGAAAAATTTGTTTCTCCATATCATAGCTTTTGAAGAAAAGCAAAGGGGACTATGTTAACTGCTAGCCCATCATCAATCATTACATGCTTAACATAATTATTATAAACCCATACCTGCAAATGCAAAGTTGGGTTGACTCTACATGTAATGTCAACGTCCATTGACATTTTTCTTATATCAAATATAAACTCAGTATCCCTATCTAGCTGACTCAAAGGGTAGACGTCAAAGTCTACATGGTTTACTTGCATTTTAGGAGGAGGAGTGATGTTAATCAGATGAGCAAGACCCAACGCTTCTAAGAGAGCAGCCCTGTGAGAGGGATAATTTTTCAACAAATCCAAGAAGGAAATGTGAGAGAAGGTCTTTGTTAGGTCATTAATTAGGTCGTAAGTGCTTATGGGTTTTTCCAGTGTTTGTTGAATGATGTTTGGTACTGATGGGTAGGTTGGAACTAGTTGAGAAGAATAATCTCATGTTCTTGTTATGGTTTCTACATGTAGCTCGGTATGTAACTCTGCCAGACCAACTATCTTGGTTTGTGGTTGAGTTCTTAATTGGGGTGTGACCGGTGGATTTGATGAAGTTAAGGCTTCATGATCATTATTTCCTTCCATGACACTCTTGTTTGTCCCATTTGGATCTAACCTATTATTGTTAGAACGATTCGGAGAGGATCATTAAAAATCTTGAGGGGTGCATTTTGAGGGGAAACTGATCCCGTATAGGTGTTCGGCATGGGTAATGCAATTTTTTAAAAACATATCTATAAAGAGTTGTCTTTGATCTTCTGGAAAACGTTGCATAAATTTTTTCTAGTCATAGAAATTCCTAGTATCATGGCCTTGAATCTTGTGGAAACCACAATACAAATTGGGATTATAGTCCCGAGGTTGTTGGTTTGAAACTTGTTGTGGTCCAAAATTCCGATTAGGTTCTCTGGTTATTAGAGTTGAAATTTTGAGGATTTTACCTTTGGCTTTAGTTCTGTTATCTAGTTGGGTTTCAGATTATACCTTGTGTCTATATTTTCCGTTGTTGTTGTTTTTGTTGTGATGGAGGATTAAAATACACTTGCGTTGATTGTTGGAGTAAAGATATTATTTCATTGATTGTTAACGGGTGCTGGAGTGTTTATGACATTTTCCCTTTTAACCTGTATGTGACTCCATCTGTTGTAACCCCATGGTTTTTGTTAAGGATCTTGGGTCCTTGATTGGTATTCTCAACATTAGGACAAGTAGTGTTTTGATTGGGTGTGACTAATCTTCCGTTTGTTCCATAGGTCTTATGACCGCTGTCTATGCTTGCTTGATCTATTCGGAGGGAACTCTCGAGTACTTCATCATAGGTCCTTAGTGGGAATTTATAGACTTCTTCCTTTATCTCTCTATTGAGAGAATGAAGGAATAAGTCGCATAGTTCCATCTAATCCATAATTGGATAACTTGCTTTGAAAGAATAGAGGACTGTACGTGCCATCTCTAAATGAAGTGAGTAGCAAATTTGTTGTGCTCTTATTTGATGTGTAAGATTTCCTTGATCCATGTTCTTAACAATTTGTTCATGTCAAAAGCTTTGATAAATTCTGACATAAGTTGTTTGAACGAGTGTATCAAAGCTTCAGGTATTCTATAATACCAATAAAGGGAAATACCCTCTAAGGTCTTAGGGAATATCTTAGCAACAACCATTCCAAGGGATAAATTCTTGAATGGCCATGGCATAGGCCTTGATATGTGCATTTGGATCTCCCTCCCCTTTGAATTTAGGCAAATTGGGTAGAGGTCTTGGGAGCATGACGCTTCGTATAGTGAAATCAAGAGGCTCTTTTAAATATTCAGAGTAAGTCCCTACCACATAGGTTTCAACCATCGATGGTGTCTATTGAGGAGGTGGAGGTGGAACGGGTTGTTGATGTGGCATAATGTATGCATTTGTAGGGGTAAGGAAACCCCTGCGGTTGAGTGAACGTCCCAGAAAAGAGAACATGTCTCCTTGTGGTGATTTTGAATACATGTTTAGATAGGGAGGAACATTGCTCTGATATGGGTTGTTTGGTATTAAACCAGGAGGTATCGTGTTTTCAAATGGAACAACATTTGAAAACACAGTTCTAACCAGTGTTTGATGTGGATACCCATATGAATATTGGGGAGGCATGCCTAACGTGCCTATTCCTGTGAGGAGGTCAGCTTGACTAGGATAATGTGGAGGGTTGGGAGTTCTTGCTTTGCCCCCAGAATATGAAGTTTGATTTGCTTGAGAAAGTTCTAGTCCTCTAACCCTCTCAACCAAATTTGAGATGACCTCGATTGGTGATGACACAGTGTTTTGCCTTGGTGGTTGTTGTTTTACCCTTTGAGGTTGCAGAGGGGTATGGTATCCTGCTATGAATTGTTCATTACTTTTCCCAACTTCACCAAGAGTATTTTCCATTGGTGGAGGAATGGGGATTTTTCTTGAAGCAGGGTTGTTGGGTTGTGTTTGCAAAATTCCTAGAGGTGGATACATGTTTTGGAAGCATTGCTCATTTCTGGTGTGGCATTATAAGTACTCCTCATCCAAGAATGGGAGTGGATTTGATTTCCTACTGATTTTTGGTCTAAATAAAACTCGAGGAGATGAGATGGATTCTCCAGTAAATGTCATGCTATTAGAGCCTGATGGCT
Source organism: Taxus wallichiana var. yunnanensis (assembly GCA_018340775.1). Lineage (NCBI taxonomy): Eukaryota > Viridiplantae > Streptophyta > Pinopsida > Cupressales > Taxaceae > Taxus > Taxus wallichiana. The sequence continues at coordinate 594,664,167 of CM031239.1, read as the reverse complement.
CAAGTTGTTGTGTTTGTGTGAGTTGGTCTAGTTCCTCAATTCGGAATGAAGTACTAGTGTTAGTCCCTTGAGGAGGATTTTGTGATGAAAGGTAGTTGTTTGAGTAGTTTTCAGCCCATGCAGAAAGCGAGGGTGATTGTTGCCTACTCGATTGGCCATAATATGCTTCGAGACCTAAGAGAGGTATGCCATATGCATTATATCCCGACATATTTGGGGGTATATAAATACCCGCAGAATAATGGGAAGGAGCGAAGATGGATGAAAGAAATGGAAATGAAAAGGGATCAATTGTTCATTTCATGTCGGGTTCACCAATTTTGTTGGTGAAGCCGGTGTGAAGGCTAGTGAGATAGAGAAGGAGAAAAGTGAATCAATTAGAAGAATGAGTAGGAATCTGACTCCAAATCAGAAGGTTGCATGTTCATTTCACATCGGTTCACCAATTTTGTACGATAGAAAAGTGACATGCGAGCATGAGAATCGAAAAGTAGCCTTTCTTCGTACCCGACCTCCCGAGGTCGTGTCGAGATAGCCGATGGAAATGAAATATATGCAGATGTGGACAAACTAGTTGGGCAATCTTATATCCTCAACACGTAATAACGGGATCTGCGAGTCCAAGGAAAAGAAATATCTCCTAACCTGAATTGGTGTAATGGATCATTTAGATATAATAGCCACACAGAGGCTCCAATCAATGTCAATCTCTACTGAGATCTTGCTTATTGGCTATTGGACGCGTGGAAAATGACCTACAAGCACCTCGTGTAGATTTCCAGACAAGGTCATGAAAATGATGGTGTGAGGCGTAATGAATCTGCCAGGAATTTATGGGTGATTCTCTAGTCTAGTCCAGAAAATCTTAGCTTGATTGGCTGCTACATTCAACATGGAAAACTATGTGATAATGTCTTAGCGAAGTGGTGAGGACCTAAATATGAGTGTACACAAATTGGTGTCAATGTCTAATTGATTAGCAAGCTCATTGGGTTGTGGGACCTGGGGATCACAACCATAAGTTCATGGTTGTTGTGGAAATTTTATGGTCATGTGAAGAATCAATCTCTTCTTCTGACTATCCAGTAGTCATAAGCTTTTTCAGCTTCTATGTTTAATACCAAGAGTTGTGTGATCTTCTCGGAATACCTTACGGGTGTTCTAGCAACTTGTATGCATAAGCCTATATCTATATCGATAAGAAGGTCTCCTACGTCTAGCTATGGAACTAATGGATCATAACCAAATGTTTGATCTCTTTCAGGTTCTTTTATGGTCATGTGGATATCCTATCAAGGTAATCTATAGTTGGGCTGATTTCACCAAAATTCATATGCTTTGTCGTCTTCGATGTTTACTTCTCTCAATTGCTCACTTTGATTGTTTGTGGGTTTGTTGTTGTTTGAAGACATGAATTCTAAAACCTTGGTCTATATCTGTTAATGTTGTGAAGAGATTTAGTTGATGTATTTCTAGTTCAAATATGTAATCCCCAGGATCTCTAGGTCCCGTAATTGTCGTACGAAATAACCAAACTTAAGCGAATGAAGTAAACTAATTATGAAAATAAATCTACCCTATGCTTGTTATTTTTATTTTCAAAGACATGAATTTGAATGAAATTAAAGAGTGAATACTCTAATAAATTTAGATAATGAGCAATTAATCTAAGAATAAAACTATAACAAGCAAGGTAGCCAGATGTAGCTATTCGCCTGTGCACTTGTGAATTGATCCTGAATATAAATAACTAACTAATTTTAATTGAAAGACTTTCAATCTTACCTTAGAAGTGAGGAACAAATCATAGCTTCTTAGAAGTTATTATTCCCCACAACTTCCCCGGTAATGTTGAAAGTGAGCTTAACTGAAATGAAATGATTCACTACTCTATTTGATATATTGTAACTACAACTTTGACAATTCAAACCTGGAGTTTACAGAACAGAGGAAAATCCAGTTGTATCGTAGCTTTTCCCCTCAGTGTGATCTCTTCGTTCCTACATGTTCTCATGAATCCAAAAATTAGGAATGTGATGGTGGTAGCAGGAGAAGATATTTGAACAGTGGCATCTTGGATGTAAACTGAACGGAATATAAGTAGGAGAGGTATAGCACAAGAGAAAAGAGATTGGCTATGTGATTCCTAGCAGGATTGTTGTAGGGATACAACACAAATACACCAAAAAATCTAAGATCTATACTTCCTATGACAAAACAATGACCTATAAATCTAAGAAGAATTAAGATTATCAAATGAACTTTAATCTAGAATTGAAACTATTTTATACTAAGATGGTTATTTTGGGAACAACAATAGAACAAGATGAAACTAGAGAGATCAAGTGATCTCTAAATTAGAAAGAAGGAAAGGAACCTTGAACTAAGAGGATGAGAACTTATACAAAATATAGATCTTGTTGAGACTTGTTGAGGAGCTTTGAAACACACTGAATGATAAATTATAGAGAGAGAGGGCCATTTTCTTGTAAACAAGCTTGGTATTTATAACATTCTGATTTACCAGAAGGTAAGATCAAATTGAACTCTTCTACCTATTAAAATTTTTTACTATTTACAAGGCGGCTAAAAATTTAATGCAAGCAAGAGTGGTTTATAAGGTGGTACTGACACTAAAGAGTGAAATGCAAGGAAAAAGAGGATAGACGCTAAAACAAAGCATGTAGAGGCCAAGTAAGGCATTTTAGGGTGCAAATATATACACTTAGTGCGCTCTTTGGATTCTAAACACCTTGTGAAGAGATCTGAATCATCATTAGGGTTTCCGTAACCTCTTTCCGAAACAATGTAGCACATACAATTTTGGGTGCGTATAATGTTTGTATGGTCTTGAACATTTTGTATGATCTTGGACCTACTTAGAATCTAGGTATGAAATTTCACAGTACTTCACCTATCTGGAAATGAATGTTGTTGTGTGTCGGTCTTCTTCACTCACCTTTAGAATGACTCTATAAACTCTACTCAAACCCTATAACCTTGTAGTCCAAGGAGTTCATGTAAAAACAAATTTAGGTGGGTTGTGGGCACCCATGTGCACTATCAATGTAGCCACTAATTCGAAGAGGGAACCACATGTCATTATCCTAGCATGTGATATCTACCATAGTGTATTAAGGAATAGATAACCATGCATTGAATTTTTTTGATTGAGTTTAACACTTTCTCAAATACTTGGGAAGGGTCACTTTACTTGATTATAAATTAAAGATGGAGAATCCTAGACTTGGAAGGAGACTTCAAACTTGTATATGGTTGTATCCCGATAGATGTCTTTGGAGTTATTTCACAATTTAGGGAGCTTGGATTGCCTTTTGTGCTTACTTTTACATGAGTTCTTAAGGTGTCAGATTCCCAAATGAGGTATGATTTACTTGCTTATATATGCTTCTGAAGGATGTTATGTCATGAAAGGCCAATTAAGAGGATTTATTTACTCATAGGAATTTGATCGAATTCGAAGAATTGGCATTAAGTATGTTGGTCCAAAACCGTATAGAAGGTTTTTTTAGTGGCGGATATTCATAATATGGAGAATATTCTATTTTTGAAAAAATTGAAAAAGGTGAATTTTATGGCGCGGTTCAGTGACCTGTTCACCTAAAAATTACAATTTAATTTTTTTAGGGGTTGGATTCACCTACCCTTGAAATTATCCCCTATAAAATCCTAGATTATTCGCTAGGTAGAACACTAATAACTCACTCATACCACCTAGGGGCATATGTATTATCAAGTACAATAAACACGCGACAGGAGGCTAGAGGCTATAAACGTGTGATAGAGAGTTTTTTTGACGCATGACGGTGAGAGTTTGTTGACGTGCAACAAGGAGAGTTTTTGGCGCACTCCTAAAAGAGGGCGAAGGCTATAGACACTTGACAAAAGAGTTTGTTGATGCGCGACAGGAGGATGGAGGCTACAGATGCGTGACAGAGAGTTTATTTATGCACGACACGGAGATTTTGTTGACGCAATCAACAATCAAACTAGTTTTATTTATTGTTTGAATTCAATCTATACGTGGAGCTCGTACGTGAAGACCAACAATATTCCAACGACCTGCGTGAGGAATAAAAGGACTTGCATGGAGCCTGGACGTGGATCTCAACACAAGTAAAAAAAAAAAAAGAGGATTTGCGTGGAGTCATTTAGCAAGTGTGACCTACACATTGCTGCTAAATGCCTTGCTGGTCATTTTTTCATTATTTTTGAGCTAAACTTTGGCAGCGACCTGCATTTTATTTTCTAGGATGGACGTGGTTGGTTTTCTGTGTGCTAGTATCAACTGTAGCTTCAATAACATTCTCAAAGGCGTATAAAAAAATAAACCACGTTGGAAGCATAGAATAAAATTGTTGCGTGGAAAAGTCTGAACTTGCACTTTCTCTAAAGCGACATGCATGGACATTTACAGTGACCAATAGATTTGGTGCTAGAAGGAGGGCTATTACTGTGCGTGAAGAGTGAACTGCAGCAAGAGATAAAGAAGGAGATATTTTTGTGCTAAAAGACAAATAAAATACCTATGTGAGGGTCTTCTACAACTTGCAAATTGGCCCATGTGGAGGAAAATTCTTCTTTTGTAGTGTGGAAAAGTGCTGATGCGTGGTAAAATAATTCAACCTATTCTTTGCTGCTACATGAAGGAAGCTCGAGAAGAGAAGAACTCGCGGAATGAGGAAGTAGCTACTATAAAAACTACACCGAATGTCAAGTGTAGATTACTCGATTGATAGCATGAATAACACGATAAACATTGCTGAAAGCCAGAACAATGAATTGCCAACCAGAGAACACCGTGAAGAAGCTCCTGAGAGCTCTGGGTTCTACTTTGCTTTGCTGAACAAGGTTCGGAACATCAGCAATCTAGCCTTCGACGAGCTATTTTGACAAGACTTCTTGAATATTTCCTTTTCAATGCCAGCTGCCAAGAAAAGTAAGTTCAAGAAGAATTAGAAGCCGAGTACGATACCGACTATGAAGACAAAGAATAACGCCCCATAAAGTGTCGTCGTCTCACAACACGTGAATATCGCGAGCATCTACGAGGTAGTACTTCTCATTAGTGAGTCAAAGTTGTAATAAATCTTGAAATAAATAAATGATTTTTTTATTACGATGTCTACTCCGAAGTTTCTTCTTTCTGATGCTTAGTTGCTCAAAGGGCCCAATTTTGTTGCTTGGAAAACCAAGATGTGGACAATCCTTTAGTTTGAAGGATTATGGGGCATCATGACTGGATCAATGCCTGTTCCCACTACTCCTAACAAATTAGTAAAGTATGAGATGGCTAGTGCAAAGCCTTGATGCTGATAATGCTTAGTATCAGTGATGATGTGTAAACACATGTTCGGAATGTAGAGAAACCAAAGGAGGCTTGGGACAAACTGGCAACAATTTATCAAGCCAAAAATCAGACTAAGATCCTCCATCTTCAGTCAAAGCTGCACACCCTCTCTATGGGTTCATATGACAAAGTTAAGGAGTTCTTACATCACGTGGCTGAGCTGTGATCGAAGTTATTAGCACTAAGTGAAACGGTGGATGAAAAAATGCTCATGCTTGATCACCTTGAGAGCACTCCCTTCTCAATTCTGAGTGTTCGTTATGACACTAAATGTCTCTAAAAAAATAGTGGCATTCGAAGAACTCGTGAATTTGTTACAACAAGAAGAGGCCATCAATTCATCCCAAGAGGAGTCTTAGGATAAAGCCTTGTTATCAAAGCCATACCGTGGCTAGAAGAATCGGAAGGGTCCCCCAGAGAAGAAAAATCAAGCGCAACCAAAACAACAACAAAAAGATCAAAATTCAAAGAGGTGGTGTCACATTTGTAGAACCAACACTCATGACACTGATCACTGCTGTACAATAGCTTAAAAAGGGTCTTCAAGTCAAACAAGCACATCGGGCGCAAATATTTTCAAAAGTCCAAACAGATGTCCCCACAAGAAAGCGAAAGGTACATCTCGCACCAAGAAGATGATGACTCTAATGAGGGGACATCGAAGGAGCCCATTGTGGTAATAACCTTGTACTTGTCTCTCATACTTCTTAGCCCACAAAGAAAGTCTGGTTGATAGACTCAGTGCAAACAAGCATATGTCGGTGACAAGAAGATGTTTGATTCACTACATGAACAACCAACTGGAGATCGATTTTGGATAGTGGATGACAAAGAGTATGTTGCAGAAGGAATAGGAAATGTCACCATTCCTCTAGGACCACGAAAATGTACACTTATAAAGGTATTGTATGTTCTGGCTTGACTAAGTAACCTCCTATCAGTAACTCAGCTATTGAATCATCACTTGAAGGTAGAATTTCTTGTTCAAAATGGCATCAAATCATGTTTGATCTCGTGAAAAGGTACAATTATTACTAGAGCATTTCTCAAAGATAAGTTATTTTCTTTAGATATTGTTTCATCTTCTGCAATTGCTTTATCTGTATCAACAATTCAATCTACTACACTCTGGCATTTTAGATATGGACACTTATTGGTTAGTTCATTACACCAGATGAGTTCAAAAGTAATGGTCCATGGACTACCAAAATTTTCCGAGTTCATTAGCTATCTACCCTGGTCAGTCTTCTTGCAGAAAACAACACAAGGATTTGTTTGCATAAGAACTTTCCATGCCAAGAAGCATCTGGAGGTAGTTCATACTGATCTGAATGGCCCTCTACCTGCTTCATTTTTAGGATATAAGTACTTTCAACTATTCGTGGATGACCACTCCCGTAAGATGTGGGTGTTTTTCTGAATAAGAAAAGTGAGGCTCTTCAACATTTCAGAACTTCTATCATTGTGTTGTGAAAGAAACCGACCAACCTCTTCTTCTACTTCACTCAGATTGAGGGGGGGAATTCACACCAAATAAGTTCTTGGCATTCCCGAACCAACAAGGCATTAAGTAGCACTGACTACTCCTACACATCCCAATAGAATGGCATTTTTGTGCGTCGCAATCACATAGTGATGGAGATGGCTCGCTGCATGCTAACAACTGTAAAGCTAGAAGAATGCTATTGGGTCAAGAAGACAAGATAATCAATTGTATATCTTCTCAACAGGGAACCGATAAATATTCTACAAAATAAAATGCCAGAAGAGGTATGGAGTGGTAGAAATCCATCAATTTCTCATTTGCAAGTATTTGGTTACACAACATACATGCATGTCCCAACTCAGAAGAGAAAGAAGGTAGAGCCAAAGACACTCCCATGTATCCTTCTTGGCTACAACACTACCTCAAAGGTGTATCATCTCATGGATCCTGAGACAAAGAAAATATACAAGAGTCATGATGTGGTTTGTGACGAGTCATCCTTTGACTCAATAGTATCAACAAAAGATCCACTTCCAACCACCTCTCACCGACTAGTCTTTGAATCAGATGATGATCCAAAGGAGACTACTCAGAGAAAAGAAATGCTGCCAAGAGAGCTATTTGTTGACCTTGGAGAACTAGCGAATGTGATTGCACATCAATCCACATGGCAACGTCACATTTATTCTCAAAAGTAGCCAAGTTCTCGTCCGAAGTGGGTAAAAAGCACTATCAAGGACTCACATTTGTAACGAATCCCAGATACATCATCCAGAGTCAAAATAAGGAGTCAAACAAGAAATGAGGTAAAATTTTCACTCATGAGTTCACTGATTGATAGCTCCGATCTTGATAATGTTCATGAAGCACTCAGTCAACCTTAGTGGAAGGAAGCCATGGATACAAAATTGACTCACTCAAGAAAAATCAGACATGGGAACTTGTCGATCTCTACAGGTAAGAAACCCATAGGCTGCAAATGGGTTTTCAAAACTAAATATAAGGTAGATGGATCCATCGATAAATATAAAGTGGTCTTATAGCAAAATGATATGCTCAGAAAGAGGGCATCGACTATGAAGAAACCTTTGCACCCACTATGCGAAGATCAAGACCATCAGATTTTTTTGTGCACTGGCAATAGAAAGGATGGAGACTTCAGCATATGGATGTCAAGAGTGCTTTCCTAAATGGTGATCTGAAAGAAGAAGTCTACATGACCCAACCTAAAGGATTTGTTGATAAAGAGCATCCTAAAAAGATATGTTGTCTCATCAAATCACTGTATGGACTGAAACAAGCTCCAAGGGCATGGTATATCAAGATCGACGATCACCTTTTGTAGCTTGGGTTCACTCATAGCCCCTCGATTCAAATTTGTATATAAATAAGGTAGGAAAAGAAATTGTGATTCTTATTGTATATGTAGATGATCTTATGATCACCAACAGTTTAGGGCAAAAGGAGCATCACATATTTGTCTCCCAGATAAAGTATGCCAAGACACTCTTGGAAAAGTATAAAATGTCTGATTGTAAACCTATATCCACTCCCATGGAAAAAGGCTTGCAACTTTCAAGATTCCAGGACTCACCTCATCTACTTGACATATACTAGACCAGATCTATGCTTTTCCATCAGTTATCTTTCTAGTTTCATGCAGGAGCCAAAGCAATGCCACTGGATAGCAGCAAAGCATGTATTGAGATATGTCCAAGGAACATTTGATTATGGTGTGGGATATAAGAAGAATGATCAATTCTTCTTATAGGGAACGTACTGCTGACTCAAACCACGCGGATACTGTGATGACAATGTCGACTACTGATACATATTTCATCTCGAGATATGGACCCATCTCGTGGATAAGCAAGAAGTAGAATGTTGTTTCTATATCATACAAGAGGTAATAATATTGTGCGCATTACGAGGAGATGTGTGTGAAGTGATATGATTATGTCATATTTTAGATGATATGGGAATTCCTAAAAAAAGTCACCTATTCTCTATTGTGAGAATCAAAGTGTGTTGAAGCTCGTGCAAAATCCTATTTTTCATGAATGAACAAAGCATATTGAGATTGATTGTCATTTCATTCGAGAGCGTGTCTTAAACCATCAAATTCAGCTCCATCTTGTCCTACAAAAGCACAAGTTGCCGACATTCTCACAAAATCTCTTGGAAAAGTGAAATTTGAACTTTTCAGGGGTCACATTTGCAAGAATAATGTAATAAGGGGGGAATGTTAGCATACGTAGCATAGATTATATATTTAGGAGTGTTTGTTTTCTATTATCCCTTTATTCTCTCTTCCTTGTTGTATTCCATTATTCTCTCACCTACATCCATATCTTTCTCCTTTAGTTTAGGGGAATATTGTTTATTGCTTCTCCTATATAATGTACGTGCTTCTTCATAATAAAACAATGTGTGAAGAGTATTTCACTCCACATTCTTCCTCTGAACTATTGGTTCCTACAATTTATAAATGAAAGTGTGTAATGTCAAGATCAACAATGTCAAATGATAAATTACCAAATTTGAGTATCTACATTTTCCACCCTTTTAAGTATGAAATGAAATTACATGTTTAAAGGAAAATATACTTGAGTGTGTAGACACACTTTGTCTTTTCTCACAATAATTTTTTTTTTAGTATATTATTGTCTTGGTGTTTCCGTACTCCAAAATGAAACATGTACACATAGTGTATTCAATGCCCAAGATAGGAAACAAAACATTAACTCAAAATGTAATGAAATTACCATTAAGATATGTGCAATAAGAAATTCCAAAAGAGAAGTAAAATATGGAATAAATACACCTTATTATTTTGCAAAGGGAATGTGCTCTGTTCTTGTGCGTTGGAGCTATTGGATTTGATAAAATCTGATGAAGAATTGGGGGTGATTAGTCCCTAATTCATGTCAATGAGATGCTTGATGCATAGATTATACCAACCCAACACATGAATTCCAAAGGGAAGAACCAAAAAGAGGATATGAAGCACCCCACTAAGGAAGAAGATCATTCAACAACTCTAATATCTTCCCTTACATGTAAAGAGGACAAGAAACTTCGCATATGAAGAAATCATTAACGCTACAATACCTTCCATAAGCCCACATATCATAGTGCTATAGATGGATATAAACCCAATTTTAAAATTAGGACACACAATAGAAAATAGAAATAATTACCCCCATACTCTTCCCATGTGTCACAGAACTAAGTATAACTGATTGCATGCTAAAATCTAAGTGAAAAAGGAGAGCCATGCCCCCAATGTGCTTAATACTTAAGATGATATTGAGTACGTGGAAAAAGAGAGAGAAAATGCTCCACGCCCCCTAAATTTGTGCCAAAATGAGTCAACTTGAGTATAAAATCATATGAAAATGTTGTAAGAGTGATGAAAAACTGAGATTGTTGAAAGATCTAAAAAAATGCCCCCTAGGAAAAACTGTATAATAGGTTCATAACCATAAATATGGTTCTGAATAGGCTATATGGTCTTGACCCCTATAGTAATTTCTAAATTCATGTTCCTGAGTTCCATTCCAAGGCATTTTTGTATGCCTATGCATATGTTTGTGCCCAAAACAATTCTTATATACTGTAGAGAATAAAACCTCGGATGTTTGCCCCCTCTTTTGAGGTGTGTGTGTGACTAATAATTTGAGTGTGTGGTTGTAAAAGAAGATGTGCATGGTAGAAACCATGGTTCAAAACAATAGCAACAAGAACAAGAAGCGTGATAATAAAAATAATGTCAATGTAGCACAAAAATTAAACAAATAGAAAATGATGTGTTAGTAGAAAATGAGTGTATACAATGTAAAAAAATTGCAAACATGTCAAACAGTGTCACATAAAAAGGTAAAAGTTCCTACAAATATGGGACACCCATAGTATTGTAAGACAATCAAGGCCCGGGAGTTGGAAAATAAGAAATAAGAAAACACACACAAGGTATAATGTTGCGAAACATGGGACACACATGGTGTCACAAGAAAATAAAGGCCCAAAGGCTACAATTAGAGTAGACAACAACCATATACATACACACAATTAGCAAAACATGTACAAAAATAAGTGCATCGAATGAATGAAGAACATATGATATAAAATGAGCTAGCAATATTTGTAAGCATTGTGCGAAAACAAGTGTTAGTCTTATTAGTACTAAAGATAACAAATACACAATATATGTGTAACCACATGTAGTGAGAAAAGAAAGGAACTATAATGGAAATATAACATTTGGATATAGGATGCAAAAGTAGATGCCCCCAAAGGTTAGTAGTGGGGTGAAGGGAAGACCAAAACCTATCATGGTGTATTGTTCTATGTATTTCTTGCATTGTGCTGAATATACCACATGGACACATGTGTTTAAAGAAGAAATGTCATCTATCAAACCAAAGGAACAAAAAACATATATATTGTAAAGTGCAAACAATGTATGCAAGAAAAACATGTCCTGTTTTATATTTTTACAAATATTTTTAAAAAATTGAGGGCCTCCCTAGGGGCATAGATACAATCCTATTCTCCAAAGAGAAGGAAGGATGATCAATAATTCCCCATGGAGGGAGTAAATAGAGATTGTGAAACTAAAGTAAGGAAGCAATATTTCCCTCTGATGTGTTTTTGTGTGCGCAAACCGAGGTTTAGTGTAGAAGCTGCTCCCTCAATAGTCTAATTGAACCTATAAATAGAGTTCACCATTAGGAAATGAGGAGGGAATAAAATGAGAGCTACCCAAAAATAACCTTGCGAGTAATTAAAGGAACTGCGGAATATGGGGGATCAAGCGTTGAATGTGTCATATAATATGACTCAAGTGCAAGCGGAACCAAAATGGTGATATGAGACGAAAAAGGCTATGAGGAGATCCAAAAATAACATAGCATTGAGTAGAATGTGATGTGGTATGTCTATGTGGTGGATTATAAGAGTGAGAGTTCTTAGAAGGCCCGTGAGAAACCATGGAGTGATCTAGAAAGCTAGAATATTTTCATAAATTTCGGTGATAGTGTGAACCACTAGAGACAGTGAGCGCGAAAGAAGGCCTAGGAGGAGATCTAGAAGCGCTAGAAATATGTGGTGTAATATGTGTAACTAAAGGCCTATTAGGAGACCTAAAATTATGTGAATCTATATGTGCAACCATAGGCCTATTATGCACCCTAGGAGGACTTTTATTATGTGAATTGGTATGATGCACTAGAAACTATAAAAGAAAGAAATCTGCTAGGAGAGAAATACAAAAAGGAATACATTGAATAGTGACAACTTGTTGATAACTAATCAACTTGATTCAAGGATGAAGAATGGATGGAACATCCCTAAGAGGACGTAGTCAAGGGAAACCTAGATGTAATACTCCAATGGGATAAAATTTAGCAACCAAGAAGGAAGTTTATGTAGTAATAGATCTAACTATGATTGGTAGGTTAATGTGTCAACAATGTGGATCATAATCAAGTGTAAGACTCTCGAAAGGAATGCCAAGAGATTGAAGTAATGGTGATGCAAAAACATTATCTTTACTATGTGGGGTAACCAAGACACCATGAATAAGAATATGATGAATAGATACTAGAATAGCTAATGTGTTAGAAATAAGTGAGTCATCTATATCAACATCATAAAAATAAATGATTGGTGGAGAAGATGATTTGTGAGTAGCGATTGTGCCAATCATAGCATCAATTGGATGATCATAAGAGGGAAGTGATGGCACCACACGATGAGTGTTATGAACTTCTGAAATAGATGTGTCATTAATATGCTTAGGAAGTGAATCATTGAATATTTTCAAATCAGAATTAGTATTCATGGGCTTAGAAGATTCTATGGCCAATATATTAGTTATAGGAGTAGTAGTGTAAAAATGGCACCCAATAATGATAATATGCTAGTGGTAAATCTTTAAAAAGGGTGATATTTAGAATCCATAATCAGACATGTTTAGACATTTTTTATCAAGAGACCCTAGCATCCCCACCCCCTTACAATCTGTGTCATCTTTCCTTGTGATTAATTTTCAAGAAGACACAATCATGACCACACTTAGTCCCTTGAATGCTATTTGTTTTATCATTGCTTGTGGAAATAATTGTGTGCAAAAATGGAAGAGTAATGACACTCCTAGTTTTTGTTACAATGCACGTTTTTCGTTGGATAAGTTATATAGACACATTCATTTATTATTTTACACATTAAATCTAATAATGTAATTGATATCAAACCCAGAACAATATTAATAACAAAAAAGTTATGGATAATAATAATAAAAATTAATATTATTAATATATTGCAATTATAACACTAAAATAAATGACCAACCTAGTGATACACAACCTACGAATTGTGCGCCTCTTAGTTATTGCTACTCTCGACAACTACTAATTTTCTTATATATTAATCCAACATTGTGTATAATAGAGATAAGACACTTGCTCAAATCCAATTTCAACTTCGTGTATTGAAGAAAGATGAGAGAGGCAAACTACTATGTATTCAAATATAATTAGATTTCATATATACAATGGGGATAATATATTGCAATTCATGTGAAAAATCTAAATAAAAAATATTCTACATGTAGGAAAAAGCATGAATCTTATAATCAATTTGGAAAAATAGAAATAAATTTTGTTGGGTCCCCTTTACATGCATATACATATATAAAATTGGAGGATGGCAAACTTCACAATAAATTTGATAGCTCATTAAAAATAATATCCTTAAACATTTCATTGGAAAATTTAGACAACAATTTTTATTTTCAAAAATAAATTAAAACGCTACAGGAGGTTCTCCAAAGAAGATGGGAGAATAAACGGGAATCTATAAATTTATAATGACCTAATTATTATGATCATGAAATTAAGCACGGTCGGTGGTGTCCCCATATTTCACCACGAAATGCTGGATTACACATTTGAAATTTTTTCATTCATTTGAAATAGCGGGTCTTTTTGTGTTTTTATTGCCAAAATATATACGTATTATATTTGGATATTCCCGATGAATCATATGAGCCAATTTCGACAAATACCCAGATGCCCAAACTCATTTTATCCCTCCGCCAAGTTTTTTTACGGGAAATTTTTATTTAATTATTTATTGAATAAATAATTCCCCATTTGAAGTAAATTGTGCTCCGGTTGAATCTATTGAAGTTTTGCATGCCAGTATTCACTCATCTCATTAGGGTTTTCACTAGGAATGAATTGAGGGCATTATCTGCAACTTCTGACAACATTTTTGCTTTTATTTATTTCTTTTGCATTTTTCTCTGGTTTTCTCCTCAATTTCTCTGTGAAATTCCCCTAGGTCAATTCCTTCACCAGTATAGTCTGTTTAATTTCTTGAAGCATCTAGAGATCATCTACCAACACAACACCAGAAGGAATCAACCTCAAAATGCAAGCTTCTAACCAAAAAAGATGAAGTCATGCACAAAAAGCCTCTCCCAGGCAAGTCACATTTTCTGGAATTAATGAGTGTAAGCTGCAATGAGATTTTTAGTAGTGGCAGTAGGCGAGAATTTCTTACCTGCCTTACAGGGTAATTTTTCCCATGAAGTCAAAGTCACTTAAGCTGTGATGGGAAAATTAGAGGCGGCAGGAAGGTGGGAATTTCTTACCTGCCTTGCAGGGTGAAAATTCCCATTATAAAATAAAGAAAAATCATTTAAAGCACCGATGAGAATTTTTGCTTGCTATTGGGCTAAATTTTCCCACCAAAGAGGTTTATTCACCCATCTGAGTCACACTTTTTGGGAGATATTTTAATTTAATAATGGGAATTTTGGTAGTGGCAGGCAGGCGGGAATTTCTTACTTGCCTTGCACGGTAAAAATCCCCATCATAGAAATCAAATAGCTTAAGTGAAAGAAGGGATTTTTGGAGCTGCAGTGTAAGGTAAATAATCCCATCAAAGTTAACTTCTTATATTTAGAAATCAGCCCTGTCAAAAAGTGTGACCCATTTGGGCATTAAACAATGATTTTAATGGTATTTATTAATAGCTTTTACGCCTAATTTTGCCGCCATGGATGAATAGAAATTCAAAGAAAGAAGTCAAGCCAAAGAAACTGAAGGATGCATGCTAAAAACAAATAAAATAAATTTATTTACTTACAGCCAACAACATGCAAAATTGGGCGCCCAATTTGGGTGGATAAACATGTTTGTTTATTAATTAATTGCAGGAATATGATGGAAAATTATTAGAAATAGAATGCTAAGGGTTATATAAGCATGGGCTGCCATAATGAAGAAACAATTAATTATTTTTGCTAATGATTGCAGCGCGGATAGTTTTGACGCCAAAGAAAGGAGGATTTGTGCATCTAGAGGTGTTTTTCATTGCTTTGGGAAGCTTAAAGGTTTGGTGCCTAGGGTTGGAATGGCTTGATTTATGTTATGATAATTATCTGCATGTTGCTATAAGTTCCCAGTGAATTTAAAAATATGTATGCTTGCTTTGCATGCAAGTAAAGCTTCAAATTTTAGGACAACATGCTTCATATGCAGATTTTTGGTGACAAAAATTAAGTATTCATGCTCTGGACTTCATCTTTATGCGAAATAACTACAAGTGTTCATACAAGTGAAAGGGAGTTAAAATCAATGTCGGTACATTGAATATATCTTACGAATTGGAAGAATTTGCTAGATCTGCATGAATTGATCTAGTTATATAGAATTCGAACAAGATTAAAAGAAAAATAACACATACAAAGATTGCTCGAGACAAAGATTGCTCCGGCCATGATGAAGTGAGATGAAAGAGAAGAATTCAACAAAATCATGCATAGCTTCCCGAGATTTGCTGATATCAATGACACTGAACATAGGCCCAAAATCCATCTATGAAATAATTGACAGATCCGAGTGGAAAGACATTTCTCATATAGGAAATGAAAAGCAGTGGAATTATTTAAGCATCAACATTCCCAGTCATAGCCCAGTTGCCCAAATTTTTCATGGAGTGTGCTAGATAATATCATCCTCTTTCCAGAAAAATCTAGGATACTGCAGGAAAGACAATTATTAGGCTAGATGCACAATTTATCAATTATTGTCTGAAGATTCCAACACGAATGGTGGTGATTGCAATCAACATGCTGGATGTAGGAAACAAATGGGAGAAATATAAAGCATATTACGTGGGCATAATGAACAACATATATATGAAGAATCTATGGTCTCCATCAAAGTTCTTGAGAACTCTTCCTGATCCAACTTGGTGTAGAAGGTGGATGAAATCACTAAATTGAATTGCAGATAAGTGGAGAAGCCAATACTCACACTTTAGCTCATGGATGTATGCTTTCATAAGGACTATCGAGATCAACAAAGCTGTTTCGATAATCAATTGGGAAGAGATCATCGGTGAAAAATTGGTGAGCAACATCAGTGTGTGAGGCGGACTTAAAGCTTCAAAATGACTTCATACAGGTATATGTAGCAGCTTTGTAGTGCATATTTTCCAAGTTGGATAGATGGGCGTCTTGTGAAATATCCTATCTTTGAGTCTTATCCATGATTGTGAGTTCCAAATTTCCACAAATATTACAAAGTGGTCGATGATGGGTTCTTCTATGAATTTATCTACAAACTAAATAATGATCTAAAGACCAACATGGTGAGAAAATAAGCTTGTGAAGCTATATCTTAGTATGGCTGCATTTTCATCTAGTTTCTGATTTCACCTATCTTAGGGTAACTAGATTTCAGGAGAACCGGTAAATTTAACGAGGTATCCAAATGAAAAATGGGTCATCATGGAGTTGTGCGAGATAGCTCATGGAGATGCATGACTTACAATCAAAGTGGTACAAGTCTACATGTTTATTTCAGATCACGGTGGAGTTCTTCTGATTCTTGAGAGCATCCACAAAGCTAGAGGAGTCGAAGTTGAAATGTTTTCTAAGTATGATCCTGAGTTCTTCTTAGCACGACTAAAATTTGACCAATATGGAGTGGCGAGGAAGATAATCTCCTAGGAATACTCACATGTGCCTTTGTTGGAGGACTTTTGGATGAAGTGCAGGAATGAGTATGAATTCAGAAAGAAAGACTTCAATAGGTTATTGGCATAACAAGAGTCGATTATGGTTTGGAAAGGATACCTACAAATCTTGCATATGATGGGCATGTGATACTTGACTCATATCATCAGATGGGAGGAGATAGAGCTACTCTTCAAGAAAAAATTGGTGGCTACCAGACGATTGAAGAAAGATCTTCCGTAGTTCTAGTTAACACTTTGAACTGGTTGCTGACAAAGGGGTATTGCCTAGATGAAGATTTTATGAATTAGATCATATGAAAATTTTCCACGGGAGACTCCAGAAAAATAAAGCATGAAGGTGAAACCAACAGAAGGCTGGAAAAGCTTAAAGTTCACAAGAAGTCTCACATATAGGAGAAGGGAAAATCTACAGCTATCGTGCTAGTTCCAGTTTCTCCAACATCAACTCATAACACTTCAACAGCCCTAGAACCTCAGAGAGATCTTGTTGTTCCTCCTTTGAATCCAACATCATTTGTACTTTCTCCTCGACTACTCGGTATTCACCTATCCATGCGAGAGAAGTTGAAAGAGCAGATGACGAGTTTGAAAAAGCATTACCTTTAGACAATTCGGAGGGTGGAAGTCATAACATGGTGGAAAATTCTAAAATAGCAGATTCATAGCATGAGATGGTGGTGCACTCATGACTTCTCATTCCCTAAGAAGAAAATTTTCATCACGGTTAGCTTTGCAGATGATCCTAGAAGCCAAAGAGGAGATCAACCTAGAAGAACACAAATTTCAACCGCTCCCGAGTTTGGGTGGAAGAGATAGAAGACCTAAAGTTACCAAAATTAATTCTAGGTTGATTATTGAGGAATTAGGATAGAAGTTCGATTAGTTATCTATTCCAGAAGAGAAGGAAAGCACAAGGGAGAGCTCATGGCGGTGATATACCACACGGTATACCAATGACAAAATTTCCAATAGTCAAACCACCACGAGAATAATTAAAGCGGGATACACAAACACTAATGAACACTTTATTTCTTAAGCTTGAAAAGAAGGTGTTCCAGGTATGCGAATCATTGCTAAGCTTTCCAAACCTTTCTCTCATCCCATTCTAGCACATGAGTAGTTGAGTGATCATTTGATGCAGGAGTTAGAATATGTAGGGGACCATGTCAAAGCTATTTCACACTAGAAGGAACAAATCATTCACCAAGCTTTAGAACAATTCGAACTAATACCAACCGAATTGTAAAACATGCACAGGAAATATTTTAGCTAAAGGAACTGATGAAATAGATAGAAGATGAGAACATAGTTTCTGAAATCCATTTGGATACTTTGGCTAAGATACACTCATTGTCGAAGGATGTGTTGATTGCAAAGTAGATCGTGCCTGGCGGATTGGTAGAAAAGGGGAAGCAGTTAGAAATTTTAGTTTCCTTCCATGTAGAGATCCCCAAACTCATGCTGAAGAGGATGCAGTTGCTGGAGAGTACGATGGGAGAAGTGTCGGTGAGTATCCCAGATGAATTACCTACTTCCCATGAGGAATTTATACTGGTTGTGTGGAAAGAAGTTGATGAAGCCACCCTACCTTTCACGATGGATTCAATTAGTAGACTCATAAAGCTTTAGGCAGATGTTTAGGGATATGGGAATGGTTTAGAGAAAGTGAAAGCTAACACTGCTTCTTTATCCAGAGGGTTGTTATAGTTAAGAACAAAGAGAGATGTTATGGTTAAAATGGATGGGAAGATGTCGAATTACATGTTTGACAAGTATATTCAATATCAGAACAAAAATAAAGTATAGGTGTTATAGCTGAAAGATCTTGATTCTTCTCTTATTTCTTATATTCTTGAATGAAAATGTAAATTAAAGTTATTGGTTGAAAAACCATTACTTTAAGTTATTTGGAAAGATTCTTTAAGATAGGTGGCAGATGTGCACAATTTTTGCTCAAACTCTTGATGCATGTCACTAAGAGAGGAATTCTAGGAAGATGACTACCAAATGTTCCCTTTACTACTTCTTCATGTTCTAGTTTAGTTGCAGTTTCCCATTTGTAATTTCCCCTCTACACACTATAAGTAGAGGAAGAACCTATGTGTTAAAGGATCAAAATTTGTAATCAACATTCTTGTGTTCCAGGACTTTGAGTGAGACACTTGATAGCTTTGCTAGCGAGAGGAATAGAGAAGATATTTCCGAAGAACTTTGTGTCAATGGTGCATTCATCTCGTATTTATTTCTAGATCTATTCATAAACTTTGTGTTATTCTAGATCTAGATCTGAAAGTTTCCTTTGCTTTGAATTATGTATTTCATGATCTATTTGTTTTAATCTATGTGCATGCAATCAACTTTGTGAACTATTGATTGGGTTGCACATCTTCTCTCCTTTCTTCCCATTTCCTATTATTTTCCTCTTCTATAGATTTTTCCTTTCTTTTATAGCTGCTTACTTGCTGCAAAACTGTCTAGCTATGGTTCATGAGCTACATAGTTAAAGTAATACCAACAAATAGATACTAGAAAACATAATTGACAAAATCTTATACAGAGCCTCACTTTGGTAAATGAGACGGTTTTATCTCATGACTACTTAGGTTTTCACATGCAAAAATATAGCCAAAAATCAATGTATATCGAATCCTACCATTCATGGGGACATATACTTGATGGCTCTTATCAGTGGGTTATTACTCACTGATAAGATAGGGACATTGTTTCCATTAGGATTGATCACAGTAGTCCATGGATTGTTCAGTGGTGAGAGATATTGTTGGGGCTAGTGCATAGTAGCACATATATATTGAGATCTTCATTTGATCATTTACCACCATCAGAAGACGGTAGGGCCGGCCTATTTATTAAATATTTGGTCATGGGACCATATAGTGATTGGGCATCCCATAGGTGCATTGCATGCTCGAGTTCCAGATGCGCTGACATTTATGGCATGGGTCTCTATCGGAGATGATGTACGAGAGCATTTGGGAAGCATCTACTATTATCGATGAGAGTTCAGTGAGATGTAGGAGAGATATGTTATTTGGAGACCCTATAGGCACATATAATGGCCATAGGATGGAGCAGAGATTGGTGTCTGCGTAGTAGAGCATTTCCTTCTTGGCAGCCGCAGCTACATTATAGAGATATACACAGTAGACCAATGTCGGTGTCATTTGGGTATGATTCAGGGAATCCCTTAGCTCGATATGTGGTATACTCACCATGATAATGAGAGACGGACCATGGGGTCGCGCATTTAGGTGGCTCAAGTTGGGGCTAGCTTCTTATAGGTGTTACCACAAGTTTGGGCCCCCCCAACATGTTAGAGATTTAGACACCACACAAGAATTTTTGGGATGGTATGCCATTGTCTTGCCACAATGATTGACTATACCTGATGGGGCATGGACAAAAAGTGTCCGACTAACCCCAAAAAATCTTTACAATAGTGATGAGGGTGATGTTGCAGTGCGTGTCATGCGGAGTGATCCATTTGATGGTCAGAGATATGATGGTAGGGATGATCGACTAGGTCCAACATAGGATCCTAGCCCTAGAAGAAATGAGTAGGGACATGTTTAGGGCCCTAGGCCCAGATTACAGGAGCAGGGACAAGTTCCTACAGTACCTTAGAGGTTACCCCGAGCTCAGGGGGGAGATGACGGGGGACAACTAGTTTCCTTATGGCAACAACTGCAATAGGTGGTGAAAGAGAGAGATCACCCCAAGCACTATTCATCTTTGTGACATAGAGCGAGGACTAGGCCAAAGCCCAAATTAAGTTCGTGACATTAGAGCAAGACCAGGCCAGAGCCCGGGCATGCCAAATGTATCAATGTATTAGTTAGTATGCAAAGGGGATTGAAACTAAAACCTTAGTAGTTTCAAAACATTAACTAACTACACAAAGATCATCATGCTAAGATCTAAACAAGACTAAATACCAACACTATACATTAAAACTTTGAAATAGAAAGAAAACTAATATGCTAAGCATTAGAATCTATACTCTTTAGATCACTAAAATACTAAATGAACCTAGATAGATCCATGGCAATCAACGTTGATTGTTTGATCTTGAAGAGTTTGGGAAAAGAAGCTCATCAAAGTATGGCTACTGACCATTTTATCATCTCCATATAACCCAAAATCTTGGATGGATGAAATGCAAGAATGAGGCTATTAGCTCAAATGAAAGATGCTCTAAGATGAAATGCCTATAGATTAGCTATAAACATGTAAGGTGTAAGAATAAAGGTAGGAGGAGGGTTCCTTAATAGCCCAATGGATAAAAGAATCTCTACATCCCTTTACATGTGGGATAATAGAAAGGTTGGGTTAGTTATGGATAAGGGAGATTTAGAAAGGGTTGAGTTAACCTTAGGAGATTTTATTTTGTCCTTTGGTGACCCATGGGGATTGAGGGGGTTTATTAATTAACCAAAGTGATTAATTAATAGGTGTGCAAGCTTATTGAAGATTTTTAGAGGAATAATTAGCATGATTTAGATTATGGGAGAAATTTAATCAAATAAATGACAATTTATTGATTTAGTGGGAGAGAAATCTAATTAATTAATAATAATTAATAATTCTATATAGAAAGGGGATTAATTAATGGAAGGTCGTTAATTGGTTTATTTGTTGGATGAAAGGGTTAATTAACTAGCGTAATGTAGCTAATTAATGGTGATAAAAGAGAAAGTGTTCTATATTGACGATATGTCGTCAATTTGTGGGAAAGAGGATAATCATCGTAATTTAAGTATTTAAATTGCTTGGGCTATATTATAGGTGTCTATAATGATGAACACTTGAAAAGTGGAAAAATGATCATGGAGGAGAAAAATCCATCACAATAGAAAAATTACATCGTGGAAGTCAAAATCATCATAGAAGATGTTATATATAGGGCGGGAGGGATGAAAAATAATGATTTTACCCATCACAAGTAGAAGAAAAAGATATTTGGAGTAGTTGATAAAAGAAGAAAGGAGAGAATGGCAAGTGATTTACCCCTCATTAGTGCAAAAGGGTTTGATCAACATAAGGGTTATGTCACATAACTAAGACACATCATATCTCACTACTACCATGTTGGGTACATTCTATGTTACATGGTTAGCTGCTTATTTTGGTATCAAGTGACATAAGGGCACCCCTATGGGTTGGTTAGTTATACATACTAACAAAATACCTTAAGAGGACTACGCGAGGCTTGATTTCTTCAATGAGTATATTTAGTGTAACACTAGGATTAGTTCAACATATAGAAGTTTGAGCATCAATGGTGGTCTAGCCTCAAATGCACACACATTGTTTTCTCCTTTGGTTTGTTAATGCTCTAATGAAGGGTTCTACAAGATGTTAGAGTTTATAATTGTTTGTAGGTCATCATAGGTTATTCCAAAATTGTGCAAGAAATAGTGACATACAACAAGCACTATTTCTAGGCAAGTGAACCACATAAGAAGTTACACACATAAACGAGTCTCAGTGCGAAACCATACAACTTTACTAGATTGTATGTCTCCTGCCTAGACCATAAACAATCTATATGGTCTTATACCTATTCAATTTATAGATTTATAATCCTAATTGTAACATCCATAGCCCCATATATTCCTATTCCACTTTTTTACACCAAAATCTTTCTAGAATCATCCCAAAAAACTTTTTTTTTTCACACTCTTTACCTTTATGTTTCAAGCAAATAATTATCGTCTATCAATCATTTAGAAAGTTTGTAGTTAAATACATTATTTTATTCATGGATGATTAATGTTGGAATTTAATTAGATTAAAATAGTCTAATTGTTGCTAACCCTTACATCATTGTTAGTTATACAATAAAATTATAGAAATTAATTAGGGTGTTAACATAAATATAGTTGCATCTTTACAATATTATATGCCCAAGTTTATAACTATGTATGGATTGAGGCCTCTTTTGGGTACATCCAATGTATGAGGTGTATGGATTGAACTTCATCACAAAAACTAATCTTTTGTAGGGTTTTATCCTAGGTTAGGATTTTGGGTCTATGTAGATGATTATAGAGTGTTTCACACATAGTGAGACCTGACATCATAATGTGAAGCATATTCCACTCACTTATAGAGGTTCAAAAGTTACAAAGTGTCATATACTACCCAGACCAAAGCTGTTTAGAAGGAAAAAAACTGATAAATAGTTTGGTCCAAATATAACATGATTTGGATCATGTTTATAACTCACTTAAGTCGAATCGAGACAAAACATCTTTAGGATATTTCTATCTAGTTCATCCATCTCTCACACCAATATTAGCTTCTAGACCAATCAAAAAGTTATGTGCACTCAAATTTTTATTTTATTGTATTTAAAGCACATGTGCTTAAATTTAATAAAAAATTGATATATTATTTCATATGTATAGTCAAGTTTTAATGTTGGAGAATTTATCTATAAATTTTATTCTACAGTCTTGTAACATGTATTAACACCTAGTTTTTGAAATATATATCCTAATTACAATTAAATCAATTATTTATAATTTGTTTTAAATCACCTAGTAAGGTGGTACATAACACTAGGATCATAACAGTGTGTGCAAAGATAAGAAAGCAATTGAAGTGTGCTAAGAAAAAGCGGGAGAGTGAATTTGTACATGCAAGTGTACTGCGATGTCAAGATCAACAATGTCAAATGATAGATTACCAAATTTGAGTGTGTACATTTGCCCCCTTTAAGTATGAAATGAAATTACATGTTTATAGTAAAATATACTTGAGTGTATAGAAAAACTTTATTTTTATCACAATAATTTTTTTGTAGTATATCGTTGTGTTGGTGTTTGTGTACTCCAAAATGAAACCTGTAACACATAGTGTATTCAATGCCCAAGATAGGAAATAGAACATTAACTCAAAATGTAATGAAAGTACCATTAATAGATGTGTAATAAGAAATTCCAAAAGAGAAATAAAACATGGAAGGAATACACTTGTTCATTTCACGGAGGGAATGTGCTCGCATTCTTGTGCCTTGGAGCTGTTGGTTTTGCTAAAATATGATGAAGAATTTGGGGTGATAAATCCTAATTCATGTTGAGAGAGGTTAATGCATTGGGTGTACCAACCCAACACGGGAATGACTAAGGGAAGAACTAAGAGGAATCGAAGCACCACCTTTCGAGAAAAGAAGATCATTCAACAAGTCGATATCTTCCCCTTATGTGCAAACAAGACAAGAAAGTTCTACATATGAAGAAATTAGCCTCTTGATACCTTCCATAACCTCACATATCATACCACTACGAGATGGATATAAGCCTAATTTTGTAAATTAGGACACACAATAGAAAAGAGAAATAATTTCCCCATACTCTTCCCATGTGTCACTGCAACAGAGTAGAACTAATTGCATCCACGAAATTTGAGTGAAGAAAGGAGAGCCATGCCCCGATGTGCCTAATACTTAAGATGATATTGAGTACGTGGAAAAGAGACAGAAAATGCTCCACATCGCATAAATTTGTGCCAAGATGATTCGACCATAGTATAAAACCATATGAAAATGTTCTAAGAGCGATGAAAAACACGAGACTATTGAAAGATCTAAAGAAAATGCCCCCTGAGAAAAA
Organism: Taxus wallichiana var. yunnanensis; assembly: GCA_018340775.1. Taxonomy (NCBI): domain Eukaryota; kingdom Viridiplantae; phylum Streptophyta; class Pinopsida; order Cupressales; family Taxaceae; genus Taxus; species Taxus wallichiana. The sequence continues at coordinate 594,639,620 of CM031239.1, read as the reverse complement.
CTATTTAATAGGTTCATAACTATCAATATGGTTACGACTAGGATATCATGCGGTCTTGACCCCTAGAGTATTTTATAAATTCATGTGCCTAAGTTCCATTATGAGTCATTTTTGTATGCCTCTACATATGTCCGTGCCTAAAAAGATGCCTATATCGTAGAATAAAACCCTTGATGTTTTCCCTCTCTTTTGAGGTGCGTGCGATGAATAATCCAGTGTGCGACTCAAAAGAAAAGATGTATATCCATTCTGAGATGTTAAGAACCTATATAGGACCTTTAAAAATCTAAAATTTGGTGGCTACCAAGAAGAAATTGTACTGTAAAGGAGGATACACATGGTAGAAACCATGGTTCAAAACAATAGCAATAAGAACAAGAAGTGTGATAATAAAAATAGTGTCGATGAAAAAAATGTAAACAAATAGAAAATGATGTGTTAGTAGAAAATGAATGCATACGAGTGTAAAACCAAGTGCAAACATGTCAAAAAATGTCACACAAAAAGGTAAAAGTTCACTGTAAATATGGGACACCCACAATTGTGTAAAACAATAAAGGCCCGTGAGCTGGAAAATAAGAGATAAAAAAACACACAAGGTATAATGTTGCAAATATGGGACACCCATGGTGTCATAAGAAAATAAAGTCCCACAGGCCGCAATTAGAGTAGAAAACAAGCATACACACAATTAGCAAACATGTACGGAAAACAAGTGCATCCGAATGAATGAAGAACATATGATATAAAATGAGCTAGAAATAATTGTAAGCAACGTGAGAAACATGTGTTAGTCCTATTAGTACTAAAGATAACAAACACTTAATATATATGTAAGCAAACGTAATGAGAAAAGAAAGGAACTATATTGGAAATATAACATTTGGATATAGGATACAAAAGTAGATACCCCCAAAGGTTAGTAATCAGGGTGATGGGAAGACCAACACCTATCATCGTGTACTTGCTCTATGCATGTCTTGCATAATGCTCAATATACTACGTGAACACATGTGTGTAAAGAAGAAATGTTATCTATCTAACCAAAGGAACAAACAACATGTATAATGTAAAGTGCAAACAATGTATGCAATAAAAACATGTCCCGTTTTATATTTTTACAAATATTTGAATGTTTTTAATTTTTGAGGCCCTCCCTAAGGGCATAGGTGCAATCCTATTCTCCAAAGAAAATGAAGGATGATCCAAAAATTCCCCATGGAGGGTGTAAATAAAGATTATGTAACTAAAGGATGGGAAGCAAGATTTCCCCAATGTGTGTGTGTGCAAAGTGAGGTTCGGTGTAGAAATGTTCCCTCAACAGTATAGTTGAACCTATAAATAGAGTTAGCCATCAAGAAAGGAGGGGGAATAACATGAGAGCTACCCAAAAATAACTTTGTGAGAATTAAAGGAACTACAAAGATGGGGATCAAGCGTCAAATGTGTCACAAAATGTGACTCAAGTGCAAGCGGAACCATAGTGGTGATATGAGCTGAAAAAGGCCTATGAGGAGAACCAGAAATAACATAACATTGAGTAGAATGTGACGTGGTATGCCTATATGGTGGACTACAAGAGTGAGAGTTCCTAGAAGGCCAACGAGAAACAATGGAGTGATCTAAAAAGCTAGAATATTTTCATAAATTTCTATGAGAGTGTGAACCACTAGAGACAATGTGCGCGAAAGAAGGCCTAGGAGGAGATCTAGAGGTGCTAGAACTATGTGGTGCAATATGTGCAACTAAAGGCCTATTAGGAGACCTAGAATTATGTGAGTTTATAAGTGTAACCATAGGCCTATTATGCACCCTAGGAGGAATTTTACTATGTGAATTGGTATGATGCACTAGAAACTATAAAAATAAGAAATATGCTAGGAGAGAAATACTAAAAAGGAATACATCGAATAGTGACAACTTGCTTGATGACTAATAAACTTGATTCACTAATAAACAATGGATGGAACATTCCTAAGAGGATGTAGCCAAGGGAAACCTAGATGTAATACTCAAATGGGATAAAATTTAGCAACCAAGAAGGAAATGTATGCAGTGATAGATCCAAGTATGATTGGAAGGGTAATGTGTCAACAATGTGCATCAAAATCAACTGCAAGACTCTCAAAAGTAATGCCAAGAAATTGAAGTAATAGTGATGCACGATCATTAACTTTACTATGTGGAGTGACCAAGACACCATGAATATGAATATGATGAATAGAGAGAATAGATAATGTGTTAGAAATAAGTGTGTCATCTATATCAACATCATAAAAATAAATGATTGGTGGAGAAGATGATTTGCGAGTAGTAGGGCCAATCATAACATCAATTGGATGATCATAAGAGGAAGTGATGGCACCACACGATGAGTGTTATGAACTTCTAAAATAGAAGTGTCATTAATATGCTTAGGAAGTGAATCATTGAATATTTTTAAATTAGAATTAGTATTGGTGGGCATAGAAGATTCTATGGCGAGTATATTAGTTATAGGAGTAGTAGTATAAAAATAGCCCCCAATAATAATAATATGCTAGTAGTAAATCTTAAAAAAAGGGTGATATTTAGAATCCATAATCACACGTGTTTAGACATTTTTTACCAAGTGACCCCATCCCCACACCCTTACAATCCTTGCCATCTTTCATCGTGATTAATTTTCAAGAAGACATAATCATGACCACACTTAGTCCCTTGAAAGCTATTTGTTTTATCATTGCTTGTGGAAACAATTGTGTGTGAAAATGGAAGAGTAATGACACTCCCGAGTTTTATTCCTGATGTCTTGTTTTCGTTGGATAAGTTATATAGACATGTTCATTTATTATTTTACACATTAAATTTAATAATGTAATTGATATCAAATCCACAACAATATTAATATCAAAAAAATTACGGACAACAACAATAATAAATTATTATTATTAATATATTACAATTGTAACTCAAGAATAAATGACCAATCTAGTGATTGTTAAAGTAGGTATTTACCTTAACTCATGTTCACCTAGGTACTTTATTTACCTTTATTGTAATTATCCTCACCCACTTATGTGTGTGGATATTTATTTTATTTTATTTAGATATTATGAGATATTATCTAGTTGTTAGGTATAGTTCTTTTCTTGATCTATGATATTGACTAGTTCTTTCCTTAATCTATGGTATTGACTAAATCCTTGATGTCTAGTTCTCTCCTAAATCTATGGCCGTGATTAGTTCTTTGATGACTAGTTATTTCCTTGATTTATGACTTGATTTACGATTTTAATCTTGGTTCTTAGATTGTTATTCCTTGCCTATATAAGCAAGGTCCATTTTCATTGTATTTCATTGAGTTCCATAATAATATATACTATTGTTGCTCATTTGTTTGCAAGGTTTTATGTAAAGTTATTACGACGAATTACTTTCATCTTATTGATCGTGGTGTTTGATTAACATCTATGTTCTTGGCTTGGTATGTTAAGTTATCATTCATTTTAGTGATATGCAGCTTATGAATTGGGTGCCTCTAGTAATGGTGGCACCCTCGTAACTACTTATTTTCTTATAGATTAATCGACATTGTGTATAACAAAAATAAGACACTTGCTCAAATCAAATGGCAATTTTGCGTATTCGAGAGAGGTGAGAGAGGCGAACTACTATATATTCAAATATAATTGGATTCCATATATACAATGAGAATAAAATATTACAATCCATCTGAAAAATCTAAATAAGAAACATTCTACATGTAGAAAAAAAGCATAAATCTTATAATCAATTTGTAAAAATAAAAACAATTTTTTTTGTCCCGCATTCATTTTCTTTCAATCCCTTCTATATAATTTAAAATTGGAGGATGTCCTTCAGAGTAACCCAGCTCAAGTTCAACAAATCTCTATAAATTTGATAGCTCATTAAAAATAATATTCTTAAATATTTCATTGGAAAATTTAGACAACAATTTTTATTTCCAAAAATAAATTAAAACGCTACCGAGGTTTTCCAAAGAAGATGGGAGAATAAACGGGAATCTATAAATCTATAATGACCTAATTATTAACAATCAAGAAATTAAGCACACGCTAGGCATATTTATATTTAGCTGTAAAACTCGCCACTTTTTGAAAACATTGCAGCTAAAAATAGAAATAGAAGTAAAATAGAATCAGCCATAAATTGCTTTTTAAATACAAGACGAGAGATAAAGCTAGAAATAAAAATTATCGGAAAACTATATATACACTCATGGGAGTCCATATATAAATTTGAAGGAGAAGGCAACTCTGGTTTGGGAAGAATTTAATTATATATGGGAGAGATTTTCTCATGAAAACCATATGAACTGCATGTTATCATGTTTTCATTTATATCATAAACCTGCACTAAGCTTGCACTGTTTATAATACTTCTTGGGTACCCAACTGTTTATATTGTTTTTGATTGTGGTTGCAGAATTTTCATGCTATATTTATCCTTCTTACAAAGGTGTCTATAAAATAATAAGAATAAGAACAATGGTTATCATTTATCCTTCTTTCCAAGCTAGTTATAATTGGGTGTCCATGTTTATTACGTATTTGGGTATTGAAAATTGATAAGGTATTTCTAACATTGCCTCGTCCTTTAGTAATCAATTATTTTCTTAACTGTATTTTTACAGTATCATAAGTGTTTGATATCTCGTATTAGGATGCACCTTCATATGTATATATCCCCATATATTACATGCCATGTGTTAGAGCTCAATTAACAAGTCAAAAATATTTTAACTCAAATAAATATAATGTGCAATAATTATTTTCATATATTATCATGTAGTATAGCTAGTAAAGTGTTGGGGTTTTGTGTAAACATATAAGAAATAAAGTAAATCGGAATATGCAAAAAAAAAAAAGAAGATCTGAAATAAACTAGAAGATACCAATATTTTTGACATGATGTTTATTTTGGGAAAACCCTTTTGGGTAAAAACTTAGTAGAACTTCAACCTTGTATTAACTTGAAAAAACCCTTCAAATATAATAACTAATATGCAGAGTTTTGGCCTCCCACAATTAAGTCTTTTTACCATACCTCTCACAATAAGAGCATGTACTTTTATAACCAAAGAACATCCTATAATTAATCTTGCTTGCAAAACAAGCTGAAGCATTAAAATAATAGTTTAAATCATAGCCGTTGCTTCTACATTGAACTCAAGTTACAAAGCTAAGTTAGATTTACTATTATTAGACACAACCATTACTTAAAAAACCACCTAAAATAGCCCAACACCCTTGCATGGGCACTACATGGGTAGGCATCTACCAACAATCTCCCCCTTATTTTCTACTTCATTATGGAGAACATGAACTCATTCCTTAGTAGCTGTGGGATATTAATCCCATTGCTTCCTTGCACCAAGTAAATTTCTCAGCACTATCTGCTTTAGTAAAAATCCACCACATTCACCTTTGTCTCCATGTTTTCCAACGTCGCCCTCTTCTCTTCTACCATTTCTCTAACAAAATGATAATGCACATCAATGTGCTTTGGTTGAGCATGATACTTAGGATACATTTCCATAGCATTACACTTTGTGATTCACATCTTATCCTTACTTGCTTTTTTATATGAACCCAATTGAGGTACATAGTCTTTAAAGATATACAGCTTCCATTACAAGCATGTGTTGCCACCATGTATTCAACCTTTATGGTGGAAATAGCAACACTTACTTGACATTTGCTCATCCAACTTATTGTTCCACCCGAACGAAGTTGAAAACATAACCAAATAGTGGATCTTCTGAGATCAAGATCACCACCCCAATCAGAATCTACAAAATCAATTAGAAATCAATATTTTCTTGCAGGGCCCTTCCCTTGATAGGAAATATCATGATCACTATTTCCCTATAGATATTTGAAAATCTACTTTACCACGATCTAATGCTCACGGCTTCCGATTTTCCAAATATTTCTAACTACTCCTCTTTGCACATGTACAATGATAGGAATTGTGCATAACATTGCATACATCATTCTTCCCACCACGCTTTGATACTGACGGTTATTTGCATGCTTTATCCAACTCCTCTTATGTCTTTGTATATTGTTGAATAGGAGAAAGAGCTTCTAATCCTTCGACTAAAAGTGTGCACTTATTGGCTTGTTGTCCTGCGTCTTGAAATTTTCCAACACCATTTTCACATATTCTAATTCAGCCAAATATTTTTATTCATATTATCTCTTTTTATCTCATTCCCAAAATTAACTTTGCATCATCAAGATCCTTCAATATCAAACTACTCAAAAATTTGATCTTTCACCTATTTGATCATTTCCATGTTGTTGCCAACCAACAAAATATCATCCACATAGAGCACTATGATGATAAAATTAACCCCTTCCTATTTTAAGTACACACTGATGATCCTCCTTTCTTATTTGAGGAAAATGAACACACTCGTGAAAATTACTCGAGTCCACATCCTTGGTGATTGTTTGATCAAGTGGTGAATTCTTCGGACTACAAACCATGTCCTATTTACCCTTGAATTTAAAATTGTTAAAAATCTGCTTCATATAGATTTTTTTCTCAATCTCCCCATGCAAAATGTTGTTTTAACATCCATCCGGCTATCTACAAATCATACACTCTAGCTGATAGCTAAAATAAATCTAAGTGAGAATCCAATATTTCAACAATAGAAAATACCTCACTAAAGTCAATTCCTTCGACTTGAGAAACCCTTTCCATGACTAAAAGTGCCTTATATTTCTCAGAAGTTTCTCTACGTTAAAATTATTCTTGAAAACCCATTTTCAACCCACGAATTTTCTTCTAGGAGGTATATGTACCAAGTCCCATGCATCAAATCCTTTAGAGTTTCCATTTCCTCTTTCATTACGATCATCAAGACTTACTTTCATCTAAATTAAGAGCTTCCTCTACTATCATTGGATCCACGATTATATATTCTTGATAATAGAAACACTAAATGGTAATCAAAAGTTCTAAAATTATAATGTTTTCTTCAAACTCATACTAACCTTTTAAGTCTAAAGTAACACTATCACTCAAATCAATTTCTAGATTTCACTTTGGCATGATGTCAAAATCATTAATATCACAAATTCCTTGTTATAATGAGTGCTCTCGACTCCCATGTATCCTTCATTACCTCTTATTTTTCATTGTGGTGACACCTCATGATCTACTTTGATTCGTAGCCTCTTAACCTCTCATTAGTTTCTTTATATCTTGAGCTATCTTTTTCAAATATTTCTCTCACCCCCATAAAATTCCATTGCCTTTAAATTCCATGAAGACAAATTTTTGGCTGTAAAAAGCATTTTAGAGTAATGGATTCAGAACTTGTAACCTTTGACACCATTCCCATACCCCAAAAATATGCACTTCTGAGATACATACACATCTTTGCCTTAGTTGGTCTCTCCTCATAGGCCTCGACTACATCTCCCATCACACATATGATTTATAGTATGTATTTTTTCCACCTAAGTCTCCTTCAGTATTATATTTCATATTCTATGGCTCCCACATAAATTATACAACCATAGATTTCTAAAGATTTCCAATCTATTATTACAGATGTGAAACATTTGAGTCCTAAGTCTCCTTTACTTGATGGATATATCACATCTCTAATAAGGCCCTTGTCCCAACATATGTTGTCCTACCTCTTAGGCATAGATAATTTCAAAAATAGAAAAACATTAACATAATCACATAACACAATTTAAAAGCTGATCACATAATCACTGTAACACTAAATCAATACCTACGCTGTGACTTGATTTGCGATTTATACTTTAGATATGTTGTTTTCCATATTGATATGAGAGATAACATATTATTTTATACACATTCTACACTAGAAATATATTCATGAGGTATGTTGATCTTGATG
>CM031239.1:594540486-594631608 GCA_018340775.1 Taxus wallichiana var. yunnanensis | reverse complement strand
AAAGGAGAATGATCCATTTTTGTATTTTGTAGAGATCGGTTCATTAATGGTGATAAAAACTAGAAGAGGGAATTCAACTATCTTTTCCCCTTTTACCTTTCAATTTTGGACCCTACACATGGTAAGATCAAGCAACGATGGCCCTAGGGTAGAAAATTTGCATTTATTGACATTTGGGAGAAAAATCATGTTTTCTCAATTTGCTCCAACCCCCCATAGCTCCTCCAAAGGCCGACATGTAGCACCATCCCGAGTGAGCTTGAGAAATGCGGTTCAAATCCGCCCTTTAAACTCTTTTTTAACAAAATGCTTAAATTCTCAAAAACCTCTACGGGCCCGCTTTTCTGATTTCATTATTCGACACGTGGCATCTCACGATTTGGTTGCAGGGGTGTGTTTCACTTTTATACTTTATCTATTTTTGAAAGGGAAAATTCCAATCTTTCCCCCAAAAGTCCATGCCCCTGCATTGACCTTTCAATGCAAGCCACGTGTCTCTCTGATTGACTATAGGCCTTAACTTAGAAATTTTCCGTTCGTATGAGCGGGGCTCAATTTCAACAAAATTAGATTTATGGAAAATTGAGAGGACACGGTTAGCTCCTTTACGGGGATATTTTGGCAAAGGAAAGAGGCAAAATCAAGAACCTTAGAGAATTCTACTGGGTAATCAAATCAAATCGGTGTCTTAGCCAATGGGCAACGAAGTCAAAAGAAGAAATACCAACACAGAAGAGAATGCATGAAAGAAACCAACCAAAACAAAAACAAGGAATCAAAATGCTATACAAAATGTACATAGGGACCACCAAAACTCCTAGGTTTTAAACAATGAAAAAAATTTCCCACTATAAGGAAGTGGAAGAGAACCATCCATGTAATCCAGGTAAAAAGAATTCTCACCAGAAAAATGTTTGATTTTAAAAGGACCAAGCCAAAGGGAATCAAATTTACCATGGTTGCCTCGAGGTTCATGTCTTTTGTCCCAAAGAAGAACACTGTCTCCCCACTTGAAATGTTTTGGGTTTAGCCTTTTTTCAAAAACAAATCTTTTACCTTGAGTTGATGAGTGATATTATGTCAACCACTTGCGTAACTGTCTTCATTCAAATTCTGGAGGTACATAATTCTTTTGTCCAATGAATTGGTAAATCTGGCATCCTCAATGGCCTTCATCAAATGTAAGTCAAATGGCAGTTCAATGTCACTTTGGAAACCGAGCTTGACTACATATACCATTTGAAAAGGAGACATTCCAATGGCTCTCTTAGGTGTAATCCTATCTTCCCATAAAGCATCATATAGTTTCTTATGCCAATTCCTCTGAGAGTCATTAACAAGCTTCCGAAAAATGGTGACCAAGTTCTTGTTAGTTGATTCTACTTGCCCATTCCATTGGGGATAGTAATTTGAAGAGTGGGTAAGGGAAATGCCATAGCCATAAAGCAGAAATCCATTATCTGTGTCAGCAGAAAAAAATTGGAAGTATTGTCAAGTGATGACCTTGTTTGGTATCCCAAACCTTATTAAGATGTTCTCCTTGATGAAGTTGCATACTACTTCAGAAGTAGTACTTTTAAATGGAATGGCTTCCACCCACTTGGTCAAATAATTAGTGGTATTCAAAACATGAGTATGCCCTACACTTGAAGGTGGATTGAGTGTCCCAATGAAGTTCAAACCCCATTATTGGAAAACGTTCTTCAATCACCTTTGGTTTGAGAGGTAAAGCAGCCAATTTGGGTCTTCCAACAAAGGTTTGACATGCTTTACACTTACTACCCACTTTAATGCATATTTGAATAGGGTAGGCCAATAATACCGTAACGAAGGATTTTGAGGGCCGTGGATGATTAGAGAGAAATGACCTCTCACAGGCCTAGTCATGAAAGGTCGACAACAATTTATTTTTCTTCTCTTTGTCAACACATTTCAAAAACCTTCCATCTATCCCTCATTTGAACAATGCATTTTCCCAAAACACATATTCAACAAACCTTAATTTGATGGCTCTCTTATCCTTCATGCACCGAAATGGGATGGAAATTCTCCATAAGTAAGAAAGTGTACAATGCCAAAGATACCATTCATCACTTGGTGAGGAAAATAACAACTGGGATATCAACTTCCTCCTCGAACAATTTGGAATCAACTCCTTCAACAATGAGTTCACATAAGCCCTTTCCTCGAACTACCTTGGTGGGTTTGATAGTGAGATCATACTCCTAAACTTTGGCTACCCAATTGCTCTCTTGGTTCCAAATTTCGGAAAGATTTTCTCTAGCGAAAGTAAAAATCTTAACAGAGCCCATCCATTTTGAGAAGCCCAAGAGAAGCCTGTATATCTCTCTTTGTGTAAAATTTGATCGTGTTAAGGTGGTTAAAATTGTACAACCATTGAAAAGCTTTGATCTTGTTATGGAAACTTTCCCTTGATGATAAATTTGATCAAACTTTGTGTTATTCTATGTCAATCTTGAGTGAAGTGTATTTATTTCATTTCGAATGCATACGGGTAGTTTTTCTTGATTATATTGCAATCTTGTACCAAAAATATAGTCCAATCACATAGGTCTCAATCCTTGTGATAGTTTAGTGGCATCTGTAATTTCATTTCTCAGAAGAGCCTTCATCTGGGAATGGGATAAATGGTTTAAAATCACTTTTCTTTCATTTTGTTGATAGATATTATCTGTAAGTTTCTGGTGTGCACGTGACTTGGTTTAAATCTTGGTGCTTTATTGGGTCCTCTAACTTGAGCCTCATGACATAATCCCACGGGTTGTGTGAAAGAGTGCTAATCTAGGCCTCCATTGAAGCACAATATTCTAGTTGAGTAAACAATTTAACTTTTTGTGGCATTTTGTTGATTGAATCTTTCCATTTTGCATAAGCTCTTAAGGATCTAGTGAGTCAAGTCCATCTGTCTCCTCCCACCAAAATTCATTTAACAACAACCAATCCTACCCATAATACCCCTGTTTGTCATGTGTGTACACAAATGCATAATCTTTGTTACCAAAACATTCAGAAATAATGAGGGTCTCAAATGTCTTTAGTAACCTTTTCCTTGTTGTGAGAATATCTCCATAATCTGGAAGTGACAACTCGTGAGAGTCAGATTTGGTGTGTTGATCATATTTTCCCAAGGCCTTCTCTATAAAATTTATGTAAAATAAAGGTACTATGTATCTCCTTTCAAATAATAGAGGTTACAAAATAAGTTCTCTTACCTTTTTTGAAAGGCACAACCTAAAATAGTTAGGATCAAATCACATCCTTTTGCATGTACTACCCACTCTCTTGAGCTTGAGTGCCAAAAAATCAGATAGATTACTTCCCCGGCTACAAAATGACATACATGATTGTCTATTTTCCTCTAAGTGTCTTGTTAAATGCATGATGTTGCTTGGTCTCTAAAGGAGGTTAAATTTGGGTACCAACATAAATGGCGCCATTACATTTAAATTTTTGTCTTTTGGGAGGAAGGGTCTCTGTTGGTAATGCATCCATGTGCACAAATTCATCGTGCAAATGGTTGGGAGTTTTTGAAAGATCAAGAATGATTTTCATTAGCTGAAAAGTCTTGGGAGACCATCCATTTTGAGAAGCCTTAGAGAATCAGATATCTCTCTTTGTGTCAAATTTGATCATGTCAAGGTGGTTGCAAGTTTACAACCATTGAAAATATTTTGATATTGAATTCTGGAAACCATTCCCTTGAGATAAATTTGATCAAACTTTGAGTTATTCTATGTCAATCTTGAGTAAAGTGTATTTATTTCATTTGAATACATACGGGTAGCTTTTCTTGTTTCTATTGCAATCTTGTATAAAAATATAGTCCAATCAATAGGTCTCAACTCATTGTGATAGTTTAGTGGCATCTAGAATTTCATTTCTCATAAGAGCCTTCATCTGGATGAATGAGATAAATAGTTTAAAATCATTTTTCTTTAATTTTGTTGATAGAGATTATCTGTAAGCCTCTGGGTGTACCTCAGGCATGACTTGGTTTAAATCTTGGTGCTTTATTGGGTTATCTAAATTGATACTTCGTGATATAATCCCACAAGGTTGTGTGAAAGAATGCTAATCTAGGCTTCCATTTGAAGCACATATTCTAGTTGAGGAAGCAATTCAATTTTTTGTGGCATTTTGTTGAATGAATCTTTCCATTTTGCATAAGCTCTCAAGGATCTCAAAGTGATTCAAGTCTTTCTGTCTCCCCTCCCACCAAAATCTATTTAAAACATCCAATCCCATTCATACTACCTTCTGATTGCACTCGTTATACCCACATAAGACCAAAATCCATTTGCGAGATAAAAGTGTGGCATATGATAGATGGATGGTTCTCAAATGTCTTTAGTAACCTTTCCTTTATTGGAAAGTATCTCCATGATCTAGAAGTGACAACTCGTGAGAGTCGATTTGGTGTGTTGATCATATGTGATTTTCCTTAAGGCCTTCTCTACACACAATTTATACAAAAGAAAGGTACCAATCATAGGTTCTCTTACCTTGGTTTGAAAGGCACAACCTAAAATAGTTAGGATAAGATCATATCCTTGATAGGGCTACCCATCTCTCCACAAATCCAAATTTAACAAAGGGACAATCATACCTCCTCCCTATAAAATGATCATATATCTATAATCAGCTCCTATAAGCTCCTTATTGAATCAATGTTTTTTGGCCACGAAAAGGAGAACAAGTTTGGGTACCAACATCAATGGACACGTTGTTGATAAATTTTGTTTGGAACTCTGGAAATAATTTGCATGTATCAAGACTAAGTGTTGTTTCACTACCAATCCATATCTATTTGACCCATCAGAACTCCAAAGCATAAGTGACACCATTATTGAGGATACCGATTTACATTACCGGAACTTAGTTCAATTTAATCCATGTGGAAATATTTGAAGCCATTCTATTTGACGATGATACAAAACACCAACATAAATGGTGCCATTTTCGAGGATTTGATTTACATTTCAGGGACTCTAGGTTAAGACAAAATCAAGAACCCGATAAAACACTTCTTGTATACTCCAAGTGTTGTGTGTAACTCTCGAAGTTCCCTTTCACCTAGTGCACTAGCTTTCATTTGATAAATCTGGATAAAGAAAGGTTGGGAACTTTCCATTTCCAATTTCTTGTGTTGTGAGACCTTTGTGAGATCATATTTAGTGCATACACAACTAGGTGAAATTCCTTAGTGGTGACTTGTTGATCTAATTATTGAAAATTACCAGTTTTTAAACTTTGTCAAAGTCAAATTTGTTACTAATATTTGCAAATCCGGAGAGGAAGCAAAGATCTTTCTTTCTTAGGGATCCTACTAGGACATTGTTTCCGAGAGCTAGGAAAAGAAAAATGAAGGAAGAAAAGCTTGGAGAGCTATTGGAGATTAGAAGAAAAGAAGAGGGATTCCATTGATGAAAGAAAGTGAGGCCTATCATTGAATATTACAAGCTCAAGTGCATCTACGAATCAAGTAGACCTCTTTGTGGAGTTGAACTCTCTAAGATGAAGAGGGACCTTCATTTGATTTTTAAAGTTTTGCTTCACACTCTGCACCTGTGTTTTTACGAGGTTGATAGAGATTTCAAGAAGCAAGGCCTTTTAGGGGGTATCCATTTTGAAAATTATACTTTTGTGTCTCCAAGAACCTTGCCCCCATCAATTTGCCTCCTCAAATCAATATGGCTAAACCCAAACCTCCATTTTTGTAAACACCTTTTCAACCTATAAATTTTGTGGGAATGGCTGGTTACCCAAATGCGAGTGCCTCAAGATGCAAGGAACATAATTCCAAAGTTCCAGGAAACAATGATATGCTTTGGTGATTAACATCTAAATATTTTTATCAATATGATGGAGGATTTTGAGATTGAACATGAGGATGTTTATATCAAGATGTTTATCCATACCTTGGAAGAGGATGCTAGGGATTGGTATAAAGCATTGCCAGATAACTCTATTGATTCCTGGACTGAGATGAGTAATGCATTCAGACTGTAGTATGGTGATAGGACTGACCCTAGGTTTCTTTTGACAAAATTTGAAAATATCAAAAAGAACCCTAATGAATCACAGCACATGATTTCAACATAAGGTTTAATAATACCTTGAGAATATTTCCTATTAGAATAAGGCCTTGTGATGAGTCATGTTTGATCAAATATTGATGCATTTGATATAAAGGCTACTTATTATTTAAGAGATAAAAACTAAAAATTGAGGCAAACCTTCACCATGTCTTTGCAAATAGAGAAGTAATATAAAGGAAATTAGAAATCCTCCAAAGAGAGAAGGTGTAAAGCTAGTTAACCCAAAAAATCCCCAAACAAGCAAGGTTGCTGATTTGGAAGAAGTGGTGAAGACTTTGGAAGGGGTTGTCAAAGAAATTTCCTACAAGGTAGCCTTGAAAGTGAGAAAGGATTGGGCGAGCTCACAAGGTCAACACAAGCAACAAGGCCAAGACAGTTCACAAATCATCAAAGAATTGATGATAGAGAAAAGGGACCTATTGGATTTGGAAAGAGGCGGTCAAGGCAAGGAAGAAAATAGAATGGTACTTGATCCTTTGGCTGCCAAAGTTGTTTGTTGTGGATGAAACAAAGATCATTAATTGGTGTGACAGATGTTTCATGCCCCATGCTCCTTGTGAAGAAGATCAACAACAAGAAGAAGAAGTTGATGATGATAATGATGATGATTCTGCATGATAGAGATCCCTACAAGTTTGTCAAGGGAAGAAACTTCAAATGAGGTAATAAGTGCTAGAAATGCTACCAATTTTTGGGATTGCATCCACTGGGTACCTCTTCTTCCCCCCTCTCATACTTTAGAAGTAGACACTGTACAAGATTTTGAATTGCCCACTAAGGATTTTGAATACTTGAGGGCATTAATGATTGAAAAGTATGATGGAGGAGTTCCCAGAAGAAGATAGGTAGCTATTAATGAATGTTGTAGTTGCCCAAGAAAAGGAGCACAATACGAAGTAAATATGCCAAGGGGCCACAAGCCAAGTCAAAATTTCTAGTGCTTACAAAGAAACCCCAAAGAAAATGCATCGCAGCAGAGAGCTTGTTTCCCAAGCAAAACTTGTGTTCCTCCCCATGCCCAAAATGAAAAGAATCCCATTCCATCGATGAATTTTCCAATCTTTCCCTAGTGTTGCTCTACCCAAATTTTTCCATATGACATAGCCCAAATTTTGAGTCAAATCAAAATTCTTGTCCCAATTGTTGAGCTGCTTAAGATCCACGAGCACAAGAAGAGGGCTTTGCAATATTTTGGATTTAAAGGGGAAGAGATCATACAAGGCAAAGATGTAAACAAGGTTAAGGTTCCCCTTACCATTGCAAAGTTTGAAAAGCCAAAAGTATTGGAAGAGCTAGGGGAACCACCAGAGGTTTATTTAGGAACTTCTTTGGTTAAATCCCTGAATGTGGATCCATTTTTCACTACCTTGGTTATCAAAGACAAGTTGTTACATAATTGTATGTTTGATTTACGGAGCTTCATGTAATGTCATGCCTCTTGAGGTCATGAATGAATTAGGTATTAAAGTAACAACAACATATGGGAAGTGCACTGACATGGACTCTAGAGAGGTGCTAGTGGTGGGGTGTGTCAAATATCTAGCAGTGCAACTTACATCTTATCTTGAAGGAACTTAAAGCTTGATGTAGTCATTGTTGGCTTCCCTTACGCCAAGTGGGGGATGTTGTTGTCAAGAAAGTGGGTAGCAAGTTTTGGTGGTAGTGTGCAAATGGACATGTCTTATGTCACTATCCCCATTGAAGGAAACTTGGTGAAATTATATGGAGAGAAGAAGATGATGTACCTGATTGAAGACCCAAGCAATGCATCTTATGAAGTTTTTGCAAGAAAATGTCGATCTCAAAATTTTGTGAGATTTGTGGATTTCAGGGAGTATGAGAGTGTTGAAAATAGAGCTCCTAAGTATGCTGATTTTTATGGGAATTTGGTCTGTGTTTCAGCCTTGAAGAATGTCAAAGAATTTGACTTAAACACAATGGAGGAGCTTTAGAGAAGATGGGTGGTTTACAAACAAAACAAAGAAGAAAAAGAGGTCTACTTCCAATTGATGAAAACATATCAAGAACCTCTTGGCATGGTCATATCCAGGATGGTAGGCACTTGAATTGTTTCCTTGATTATTTTCTTTAAATTAGGAAAAAGTCTTCTGTATAGTGTATAGTTTGTTGTTTGTTCCTATTTTTCTATTTTTGCTTGTTCTGGTCCTCGGTGACCTGTTTTTGTTGGTTTCTCTGTTTTTTTTGAAGATGGCTCTGTTGCTCTACCCTGTAAAGATGAATCCATTGCCCAATGGATATTTTGGCACTTGGTCTACTTTGTTCTTGTGGTACTTGCAGGGAGTGCCCATCCCGAGTCGAGCCAATGTTGGTGCTCAAAATTGTCTCGCCCCATTTGTGCCCTTGAAGATTTATTGATTCACGACCTCTGTCATTTTATCCTTCCCCGTATTGTGTTTGGCTAGTCTTTGTTGCCATTTTAATCTTCTCCTGGGTCGAAGATCATGTGTGGGTCCATATTTGTCTCATGGTTCCTTTTTTCCTCTGGAAAAGCTCTGTATTTTGAGTCTCCCATGCTCTATTCCTTCAAAACTCACGTTTTCTGTTTCCTCCATTTTCACAATCAAGATATGTTTTCCTACCATTTTTTCCCTAAATACTCAAAGAGAAATGAATTGATGTGTCTCGAGAAATGTATTTGAGTCTTGTAACATTTCTAAAATCTTTGTCCTTGAAGAAAATTTCACTTTCGAGGCTCAAATGGTCATGGTTCTGTCATGTGTTTTACGGTTTGATGGGAGTTTCCCGGTCAAATTTTCATCCTTGCATCAACAAGGAAATGTGGCATCCTTTGGTTGGATGCGTGACAGCTGGAATCCATTGGAACACTTCAAAATTCTATAAAAGCCTTAACTTTAAACGAAATGTGTCCACGTGGAGGAACGATGCTCATTTGAAAATCAATGATGCTTTTTTGGTTTGGCTTTGAAGTAACACTAAGAGGACACGTGGAGGCTTCCATTGCTTTCCCATACTTAGACAAATTTTTATGTGCAGATGGAAACAGTTTGGCGGAATAGGGACACATGGCGAGCCCATGCTCGTTCAGGGTCTTCAACTTGGGCACCATTTTGAAGAAGCACCATGAGGACATGTGGGGCATTCCGCTCACTTTGCATATTTTCTTGGACTTTTCAATGACCAAGGAAGACTACCTCAGAGCTTGACACGTGGTGCCCTCCACAGAGCTTCAAGCCTTCAAACAAATTTTCCAGAAAGCAAGACACGTGGCGAAGCCGCGCTTGTTCAAGGTATCAAATTTTGGGGCCACCTCAAGGTGCACCATTGTGACATGGAAATTTTAAAAGCCATAAGGGGTGGGGAAGTGGACCATCGGAGAAGCAACTTAAATTTTTACCTCTTTGCCTCATAAAGTTAAAATATCAAAATGGCTGTAAGCCCGATGGGAAATAGTCAATGTTTGCCCATTAGGTCAATGACGGAGGTGCGGGCTTTTTAGAGGAAAAGTGAAAAATTTCCCTTTGGGAAAAAAGGAATTAAAGGCATAAAAGGACCTAGGGTTAGGGACTGGGAGCCACATTGAGAACATTAGTGACTGGAAGGAGAGTGAGTTGTGGGGGAAAATTGGAAAATTTTCCTTTTTCCAAAAGAGAGTCAAATGGCAGAATTTTTCCACAATGGTTCCTTTGGGACCCACCTCAGGACACGTGTCAGGCCCATTTTTCGAAGCGGAGGTGCGGAGCAAAATGGGAAATTTTTCCATTTTTTCAAAAGGGTCAGAAAAGGTCAAAGGAAGCCCTAAGCCTATTTTTGCATCTTCCACATGGATGGCCCACATTCAAAATCAAAGATCAATGGTCATGAGTGCATCTAAATCTGATTTTCCCCCATTTTTCTTGTAAAACTCTTGGGAGTGTGAGTCTTCATGATTTCTTGTTATTTTCTACACGCCAAACAGAGGAGCGAGTTAATTTTGATATCTAGAGTTTGGTGGGAGAGATCTGGAGACGTCTTTCACCATTAAAATGATTTCCTAACTCTCAAGCCCGATTTGGTTTCCATTTTTCTTCTCCCAAGCATACGAAGGAGCCAGATTTGATTGATATGGGGTAGAAGTGGTTTAAGAATGGAAGGAAGGCATCTTTTCCCTAAGAAAGGAGTTTAATGCGGGAGATATTCAAAGAGATTCACCCTCGAGCACGGAGACTTTGCAAAGAGAATTACGGATCACAGGAAAGTCATGAATCATGAAAGAATCATGGCAAGCACTTGGTGCATTTAAATTTTTGCATTTTGGGAGGAAGGGGCTCTATTGGAAATGATATAAATGGCACGAATTTTCATGCAAATGGTTGGGAGTTTTGGAAAAGATCGGAATGATTTTCTCTTAGTAGAAAAAGCTTGACAGAGCCCATCCATTTTGAGAAGCCATCTAGAGAAGCCTGTATATCTCTCTTTGTGTCAAATTTGATCATGTCAAGGTGGTTACAAGTGTATAGCCATTGAAAATCTTTGAGATTGTTTTGGAAACTTTCCTTTGATAAATTTGATCAAACTTTGAGTTATTCTATGTCAATCTTGAGTAAAGTGTATTTATTTCATTTCTGAATGCATATGGGTAGTTTTTCTTGTTTCTATTGCAATCTTGTACCAAAATATAGTCCAATCACATAGGTCTTAATCCTTGTGATAGTTTAGTGGCATATGCAATTTCATTTCTTAGAAGAGCCTTCATCTGGGAATGGGATAAATGGTTTAAAATCACTTTTCTTTCATTTTGTTGATAGAGATTCTCTGTAAGCCTCTGGGTGTACCTCAGGTGTGACTTGGTTTAAATATTGGTGCTTTATTGGGTCCTCTGACTCAAGCCTTCATGATAGAATCCCACAGGTTGTGTGAAAGAGTGCTAATCTGGGCCTCCATTGAAGCACATATTCTAGTTGAGAAACAATTTAACTTTTTGTGGCATTTTGTTGATTGAATCTTTCCATTTTGCATAAGCTCTCAAGGATCTAGTGAGTCAAGTCCATCCTGTCTCCTCTCCCACCAAAATTCATTTAACAATAACCAATCCTACCCATAATACCCCTATTTTTCATGTGTGTACACAAATGCATAATCTCTGATTACAAAACATGTAGAAATAATTAGGGTCTCAAATGTCTTTAGTAACCTTTGCCTTGCTGTGAGAATATCTCCATAATCTAGAAGTGACAACTCGTGAGAGTCAGATTTGGTGTGTTGATCATATTTTCCCCAAGGCCTTCTCTATAAAATTTATGCAAAAGAAAGGTACATGTATCTCCTTTCAAATAACAGAGGTTACAAAATAGGATCTCTTACCTTCTTTGAAAGGCATAACCTAAAATAGTTAGGATCGAGATCACATCCTTTAGCATGTGCTACCCACTCCCTTCAGAGACGGAGTGCCAACAAGTCGAGATAGATTACTTCCACGACTACAAAACGACATACATGATTATCTATTTGCCTCTGAGTGTCCTATCAAACCCATGATGCTTCTCGGTCTTTGAAGGAGGTTAAATTTGGGTACCAACACACCCCCTTCAAAGTAAAGCTAGTCAAAATTATCTTTGAGTTTAAGGAAAGAAAGAAAGTGCTAATAATCATTGAAGACACGCCGATTGTTTGTCAATTGTCGGACACACTAGGCCTATGAATCATCTTGATGGTGAATTTATCTTGGGATAAATCTGGATGAGGGATCGGTAGAGACCTCGAGACATCCAAGTGAATCAGCCCATGTGTGGTGTTCCTTTCCTTGGAAGATGGTTTCCATGAAAAAGCATAAAGGAACTCAATGAAATCCCAAATGAGGTTCCTATAATTTAAAACCTTTATTGTTCACTTGATAGAGATCTTTGACCTATTTTACAATCAGCTCTGCATCTCCACAAGTATGGAGAATTTTGATCCCCATCTATTTCACCATGCTTAAATGGAGGATGAGGACCTCATGCTCAGTTTTATTATTTGTATTTTTGAATTGGAGCTTGAAAGAGAAAGGGTGAGTTTTCTTCGGAGAAATAAGCACCACATGGTTCGATCAACTAGCTAAGGAGTGGTTCCATCAAATTCCAAAATCCAAATGCCATTAGGATCAAGAAACACTTCTTATGGATGGTTAGCTTCATCTTTGACATGATCATGTAGTTACCATGGCTAATGTCTACATAAAGTATTTGTGCCTTTAGGTCATCTATTTTTACACAATATATTAGTGTGAAGACATTTTTTCAAGCATTAGCTTCTTCATTTCCCATTCACCTGGAATAAGAGCATGTGACCAGATCCATCATGATTTCTCCTCCAACAATTTTGCAAAAAAAATCTACTTAGTAGCATGCCATAATTGGGGGAATATCATTTACCAAAATGGTGGCTAAAACTCTCTTCTTTGGAAAAGTTCAAGGTTATTTGTGTCTAAGCCTTAATCCTTTGAACCAATTGAACTTCTACTTTCCATTGAGTAACATGAACCAAAAGCATGGGTTAGAATTTTGCCTAGGGCATGAGCTACCTTAGCAGGCATCACATTATCTAAAGCACATTAGAATCAATAACACAATTGAGTTTGTGGCAAGCTATGAGGAGAGTGACATAAAATGGTTCGATCTTCCCATCGGATGAAGTGTTTGCTGCCAGTTTAAGGCTTGGTTGAGATGAAGGAAAATAGATTGTGGCAAGAGACCTTTGGAACTAGGGGATGAAGGTTTGGATTTGGAGTTTATGGAAATCTACCATCTTAGGAAAGGCCTTGGGATGAGTTTGGTAGAATTTAGCTTCGAGATCCGGACCTTAGTTTTCTTGAGATGGTCAATAATGTCAAAAGATTTTTGAGGTAGATGGAGCATCATTGATAGGAGTAGATTAAACTTTTGACTTATCAACTCTATCATTTGAAGAGAAAGAAGTTTTAAGAGCAAAGCGATGGAGGAAGGGACAAATGAACTTACCTTGGGTGTAAAGAAGTTGGAATAGGAGCTCCTCTCCTTGTTGATGTCCTGGAATGACCGTAGGAGTTTTCTTAGATCTTTTAGCAGCTGAACCACTTTCTCTTCTTGTTGGCTTGCTCATGAGTCATGAAAATATGATTCATTTTCATATCTATAAATCTTTCTTCATAATCATCCTCTTCATCTATACCTTGGTGATGGTGAGAAAAAATGGACATGAGATCCATTAAACTCTTCTAATTATTCATCAGACTTCCTCTTCTTGTTCTTCACATATTTCATCCTTTTCCTCATCATTAGGCTATAACACTTCACATGTTGCATTGATTTGGAATTTTAATAGGTGGACCTAAATTGTCGAATCTTTGTTACGAGTAGAGGAAACCGATTCATGGGCTAAAATTTATTCCTAGGAACGCCCGATAAGGAGCATCTTTGGGTGAAATGCTTCTTCGAGGGAAATAAGATCATTAACAATTTTGTACCAAATAATCTGCACTAGCTCCGGAGAATATGTGGAAGAAGGAATGCTTTGGATTTGGATGAATCTCTTCTTAGCTTGCTAGAAATGATCGAGATCATCTTGACACTAACATCAAATCTCGATCAACATCCAAAGTGGCAAGATTGGATCTCCTAAGCCCAATGCATAGCTCACTTCAGGTAGTTGGGCATTGAGAAGAAACGTCTGAATCTGATCCACAAGGATGTGTTTGTGGGATCTTGTTAACCAAGCTGTTGAATTTGGCCAAATTCCCTCATGGGATCATGTGACTCCTTCTATGATTTTAGAAATATGGTCCAAGAGTGCATGTACATATGAGAAGCATGTTTGAAATGTTTCTCAAAATGGGTCATCATGGTGTTCCAATTAGTAATGGATAGAAAGAGGGAGGTGATAAAACCAATGGAACATTATCTTGCAATGTCTCCACAAAAATTCTAACGGAGATATCCTCATGTTCAACTCTGAGAATGCCATAAGGTGATAGAAGGCTAAAATATGTTTGTTTGGATGAATCTTCCCATCACCTATGAATTTAGGAAATTCTTTATTGCCTCTAGGAAATTCATATTTAAATGGCTAGGGAAGAGAAAGAGGTCCATTTTCCCCCTTTGGCCCCAAGGAAGAGGAGCTTCCATCCTTGGAAAGATTGTTTGAGAAGGCTGAAAAACCAATGAGAATCAAAGCATGCAAATTAGGAGTGATTTGAAATTTAGGGATGTCACTCCTAAAAGGTTCTATCTTTAGTAGGAGTGCTTACTGGACCTTGTTCCTCTTCTTTTTCTTGTTGATGAAAGGAGAGAGAAACCTTGATGATAAGAGGAAGTTGGAAATGAGGGTCTTTTTCCCAAAGGTTCTTCTACCCACGAGTGTATCATATTTGGATGATATGCTGCATCATCAAAGATGACCAAAAATTTGTTATTCAAAAGTAGAATGGAATCCATTACGCAATGAATTCCCTAATGAGTCACCAAAAAATGTTGGGTTTTAGAATGGAACATGGGTTGAAACCACAGTCAGGGGACAACAAGTCCCTCCTCTTTAATGGGAGAGGTTCCCTTATTGAAAGCAGGAAAAAAATGTACAGATATACAACTCTCAATGTTTGGACCCTGATAATTGGAATGTTTTCATACTTAAAATATTATTAATAAGAAGGAATAGAAGAATATGGAGATGGAAGAAGGAAAAAAACAATGCTTTGGGAAATATAGATACAAAGTATTTCCCTACTTACATTGAACCAAGAAAATATAGAAAAGGATCAATTACTTCACCGCGCAAATATGCAAACACAAAGTTCTAAAGATTCACACAGACCAGAACACAAAGTTTCTATTGAATGCAAAACAAAAGATCCATTGAATCGAGCAAGGAGAGAGAAAGATATAACAGAGGAAAATAAAAAAGAAAAGAACTTTTGTATTGAATCACTTCAGAATTTACAACCTTCCCAAAAACTAGAATCCTCCCCCATTTTTCCATGGCAAAGCCATATATTTATAACAATTTGTATACATCCATAATTTGTCCCCAAGAAAATAATATCTGAAAGGGATAATGTTTGTTGTAGATCCACTTTTGGAAAGTGACATGAAACAAATGCACTCATGAAAACCTAGAGGTTCAAAAAGGTGAATATTTTGTCAGTTTGAGCATGATTATTTTAGCAGGGGACATCTCATGATTTTCTTCTTCATGTGGTCCTACCATTTCCACCTTTTAACCACTTTCATAGCACTCAAGTACTTACTAGTAAGTTTTCTCCCCTTTTATCACGTATGGTAGATAAAATCCACTTTCACGAAAATCAAACTTTACATCTCTTTAAACTTATCAATTGACTCCAAAACCAATCCAAAACACATCTCATGAAGGAATGACAAGGAATTAGAGAGAAAAGAAAGGAGAATGATCCATTTTTGTGTTTTGCAGAGCTCTGGTTCATTAATGGTGATAAAAACTAGATGAGGGCATTCGACTATCTTTTCCCCTTTTACCTTCAAATTTGGACCCTACACGTGGCGAGATCAAGCAACAACGATGGCTTACAGGGGAGAAAATTTGCATTTCTTGACATTTTGGAGAAAGATCACGTTTTCTTGATTTTCTCCCCCATAAGCTCTGCAAAGGCCAGATACGTGGCACCATTTGAGTGGCTAAGGAAATGTGGTTCAAATCTGCGTTTAAACTCTTTTTTAACAAAAGGCTTGAATTCTCAAAAATCTCCATGGGCCCAGTGTTCGATTTCATTCTTCAACACGTGGCATCACCCGACTATTTGTGGGGATGTCTTTTGATTTTATACTTTATCTATTTTAGAAAGGGGAAAATTCCAATCTTTCCCCGAAATTCCATGCCCCGCCATTGACTTTTCAACGCAGGCCACGTGTCTCTTCTTGATTGATTGCGGGCATTAACTTAGAAATTTTCTCCTTTGTATGAGCGGGGCTCGATTTCTATGAAATTAGATTGATGGATTTCAAAATCTTTTGTTGAAAAGTTCATGGGGTATCATTGTGAAGCCTGCTATGATTTTCTTAATAGATTTGTTGAAATGGTTTATAACAGGTGATCCCTATTGCCCCAATTGAGTTAGAATAAAAACATCGATAGAAGAGAATAAAATGGAAGAAAAATGAAGATGAAGGGGATGGAAATAACTTGCATCCAGTTAATGAAAATACCACATTATGTCATCATATTGCAAGTAATGTACGTCATCGGTCCTTATTAAAATATACATATACTACAAGAGTTTATCATGAAATGAAAGGCAATAACACGAACATTTATTTATTTCCAAAGCACTAACTCAATGCAACATACAGAATGCAATGTGATATGAGAAAGTAAACAAGATAACCTAATAGGAACAAGTAAAACACACATAAACAAACAACGTTCAAACGGTTGTACAAATGTTTTTGTTGTTGATCTTTGATTCGACTTTGTGTGAATTAATGACAAGGGTTAAGAATAGCACCCCAAGCAAGGATACATGTGAGGTGAATAAGTGAAGGACATAGAAGTACAGGAAAAAGCAATCGTGCCTAGGAAACTTTCCTAAATAACACGTTCATGCGCAAAGGAATATAGAGGTGCCGAGAAAACTAGCTTTTGTTAATGGAGGGTAAATCCAAATGATGCGCAACCATTTTTTGAAAAATTCCATTTGGATGTAAGTCAAACTTGTGGAAATGGGGCTTTACTAGGGTTTAGGCTCAATGAGTTATTTTCACAATGAATGCTCGGCCTTGTCGTATGCCGCCATTGCGTCACACCACCGATCTGTAGATCCAGGTGGGATTATTTGCATTAATTTTGTATCGATCACTAGTCTGCCCCTTGGGTGGTGGCTTATAAAATGACCACCTCCTCGGGCCATGCATCTATTGATGCTGGTCTTATCACAGAGCTCTGGACAATGGCGCCAAAATGAGCGAGGAAGTTTGTCCCAAAGGTATTCAACGAGGTAAGGATACTGATACTCCTTCCCCAAATATTGTTCTTGATTTACCAGCTTTTGACAAAGCTTGCAACTGGTTTGAATCATATTCTCTTGTTGCTTATTTTGTGGGCTGAGTTCCCCTTGAAGGTATCCTCCACCAATGGATTCATAATCATTGGCAACCTCATGGAGTCAAGGTAGAGGGAGTCCAAAACATGACCAAGGGTTTCTTTCTGTTTCACTTTACCAATGTTGAACATTGCAAATCCGTTGTTAACAAGTCCTTGGTTTATTCACAATACTCTTGTGGTTTTCTCCCACTGGACTCAAGATTTTCAAGTCTCTGAGCAAGCCAAACTCAAAATTCCTGTTTGGGTCAAATTTCCAGGCCTTCCTTTGCCTCTGTGGGGATTCATTGATCAACTTATCAAACCCTTGGGTCGCCTCATCTGCCATGAGCAACATAAGTTCTACTCGGCTTGACCCCAAGAAATGGGTTTGTGTTGAAATTGATCTTTCAAAAGACCTCAAAGATACCCTCGATATCCAGGTTGGAGACACATGCTTTGCACAGAAAGTTATGTACATCAATCTGCCCAACACTTGTTTTCGGTGCCAATCTGCTGACCATATGATCAAGGACTGTCCTCTCATGACTCCAAGCCCATTGTCGGTTTCGGAGAAAACCCTGATGGACCCTAAATCCAACACTCCCTCCTCTGATGGATGGACTACTGTCACTAGTAGAAAACCTTCGGCCTCGGCCCGAAATAAGCCCCAACAAGCTACTTACAAACTGGTGGTTACTTCGCTTCTACTCATTTGAAGCCATCTATTGTGACCCTTCCCAAGCCCATGCCCACCATCTCTCGGACTCCACAAGCTACAATTTTCATCAACTCTCACCCCTCAACTCTTGCTCTTTCACACCCCTCATTTCCTAAGACTTCAAGCTTTCTAGATAACACTGCCGGTGGTTCGGCTGCTCAAACAGATAGAAAGGATGCCTTATGCCATTCTTAAAGTCCTTCCCCTCCTTCTAAGGAGGATTTCTCACAGAGACCCCACCGGTAGTTCGAGCTCGGTGATTTTATTCATGGGAATGCGCGGCAAGTCACTTTCTCTAACCACTTTGGAGTGTTAGCCGACCTCGAGGAGGAAAACATGCACCTTGATAGTTCTCCATGTTAGTTTACTCATGGAATGTTAGGGGGCTTACTGGTCTTACTTACGAGATATCTTGACATTTTAGAGACATTTGTAAGAATTTTCCAAAGTTTCTGAAGTTCTCTCTGTGTTGTGTTTGAGGTGGGAAATCAAAATATCTAGTTTCCATCTGGACCCTTTTAGAGTACACTGACATTCTAATATTAATTTTGCTATGCATACCATCAATGATGCCTAGTTCTCTCTGGTCAGATGTCGGCTCATGATAATGGTTGAGGTGGTGTTGTCACTCTATTTTAATTCTGATCTCACCTCACATTCTATCATACTCATGAGATGGGTTACTGGGGAGCCTTTCCCTACTCATCGGGTGGTGTGGACCCTTTTTTTTGTTGTCACATTCTTGGGTATGCCCAATATATTTATGATGCCTCGAGTGTTCTTCCTTTTTGGCGGTGGTTGGCATGATCATCAAGATTTCTCTATACATATCACCTATATTTTTTTGAGTGATTACATGGTTCTCCATTTCAAGACAAGTTGGGTGGCTTTTACAATGTGTTGGTGTCTTTGTCGTGAACGTGAAGCCTAGTTTTAGAGAGCAACAGTAATAAAAATTTTCTATTTGATCCCTTTTTTTAATGGGAGACTCTAATCTGTCTCCACTCCTTATTTACAAATGGTAAACATTATTTTATGGTTAAACTTGAGATATTTGGGAAAGTGCTTTTCACAGATCATCCCTTGGAACGCAAGGACCGAGGAGAAAAGAATAAGAAGATGAGCAGTAATCTTGAACATTCGTAATTATAGATAGCAAAATAATTCTTCGTATGTATGCGCAAGCTTCAAAAGATTTAAGACAAGATCATTTCAATGAGATTAAATTTAAAGACACAAAGTTCCATAAATAACCTTCTTTCTTCGGATTTATTAGTCAAGGACACAAAGTTCCTTCTCGTTCAGTACAAGATCGCATTCAGATTTGCAAAAACTCTGACAAAGATGCAATCGAGAGACCAAACGAAAGTTAAGAACAAAATGATCTTCACAATATTAAAGGAAAACACAGACAACAAGAATCGATAGACAAAGAACGGAAAGCCCTTTTTGTATTGATTTATTTTAAGATCTATTTACACTTTCAAAGAAATATCCAAGTTCTTCCTCCTCTTCAAAATGGCGTGGAAAGGCCATTATATAGCTTACAAGTCGGTTACTCTCGAACTGCTTTCTTTTAATCTAAGAATAGTTAAGTACCGCCAATCGCAATACCTTAACTAATTACAAAGAATACGAAAAGAAAGGAAAGAAGAGGAAAGGAAGGAGAAGGAGACAGTGGCCGCCATCGGGAGGGACCCACCTGTCTTCGTAATCCGCCGCCCGAACTTCTTCAATGACTCGCCTATATCTCTCGCCACGAGGAACTGATGTGTTAGTTGCAGATCGAGTCCAAAATCCGTGCATTTCTCCATCTCTTTATCAAACTCGACGTGAGTATGATAGTATTTGTTTGCTTCTTCAATGGCAGATCAAGGGAACAAATTTCCTTTATCTTGTCCTTAGAGATGGAGTCTTCCTGAAAAGATTATCTTTGACAAAAGCTCAATCGAGCTTTGATTTCTTGCAAGGACAAGGGAACGCCAGAGTTTTCATCCTCAAGATGACAATGCATATCTTTGAAAGCAAAGAAATGCTAGCAAGATCTTGAAAGCTTCTCCCTTTTGCCGCCTATTCTTCATTTCTCCTATGCCTTCTTCCAGACTCGATTTTCCACTCTACGCCGTAGACCCGTGGATTTTGATAGATTATCTTTGCATCATCGAAAATCTTATTTTCCAAGAAGATGTTCTCATCTGTCTGTCCCATGAGGCGAAGGTCTACAATGCAATCGCCCTGCAGTTTAAGCTCCTTATCCATAACCTCAATGGTAGAAGATAGCTTCATTTGCAAATTGTCTACCTTTCCATGTAGCTTAAAAGCTTCGTCGATGAAGTTTAGCCCTAAGCAACAAGCATGTCATCCACCATGGCTTCGATAGCTCTACCATAGACAGTAATACTTGTGCATATCTTTATACTTTGCACTTCATCTTGGCTTAGTATTACAGGAGGAGGAGGAGAAATCAAAGGGGTGGGATCCAAAACTTTGTCCTTAGATAGAAGAGACTTGATGAAACTTGTAAGAACTCGGGCTTGCTCTTCCAAATGCTCGATAGTTTCTTTGTCCCTTTTCCACTCTCCCAATAACTCTTGTGATCTGCTTCTGGAGGTTATGGATCTCGCCTTCGAGGGGTAGATTCTCCCATTGGGATTCTTAGTAGCTCCAAGTCGATACTTGCAAGTCCTTCTCGATTTGTCCATTGCAGCTTGGCAATCTCCAGAATTGCTTGACCTCGAGTATCGATACTATTCCTCGAGGTGGTTCTGCTTTCTTGGCACGGAAGGCGTGGTGCCCAACATGGCTGCAACAAAGATCAAAATTTGGTCCCAAGTTTTGGGAGGATGGTTTTTCTTCCTTTTGTCAACCAAGGGTTGCACCCATGCAAAAGAGGAAGAAGAATCTGCAGAGAAGCAAGGGGACCAAGAGACAGGAGCTCATGACACTCTGTGGTCAGGCACTGCTGACTCAAGCCTGGATGTGGAAGGAGCACCGGAGACAATGGCAGAGAAGAATCAATAGCACTGGAAGTTCAAAGGCTCGACCTCCTTGTCTTTATCTCTGCTGGGTCCTCAGAACATTTGTAGGAGTTGGCCTCTCACTTTCTTCACTTTCACCGAGGATGATGATGTTCTCTCGTCCGATAGGCAATTCGCCTGCTTTCCCGAAGATCTCTTTCCACCGGTTCCTTCTTTACTTCCTTGAGCTTCTTCTTATATACCCGAGTGGATGGAGAAGGAGCAGGTTCCACAGTCCCCGAGCCGCTGAGGCAGGAGGGGTTTTCTTTGGTGTTTCGGACTTGAACCGGTGCTTCTCTTATTGGTGTCGATTCATCCTCGAGGAGGATTCTCCCGAGTGCCTCCCGAATTCCTGACCTTCTTATCAACCAAACCTTAGTCCCGACTAAGACCGGAGCAAGGATTTCAGCCTAAATCATCCCTCTCTTTTCTGCTCCAATCCAGTCCTCCGAGGGGTGTGCTTGATCACATTTTCATACTCATATGAGTATAGCTGTAATTATCATCTTCGAGGCCTTCAGAACTTGGCATGCACTCGAGTTCTTGAATCAATGTAAGGA
Organism: Taxus wallichiana var. yunnanensis; assembly: GCA_018340775.1. NCBI lineage: Eukaryota > Viridiplantae > Streptophyta > Pinopsida > Cupressales > Taxaceae > Taxus > Taxus wallichiana. The sequence continues at coordinate 594,610,169 of CM031239.1, read as the reverse complement.
GAACCCGCCATAATGCCTTCTTTCGGCCTCAAAGTCGTTTTGCACAACAGCCCAAAGAGTCTTCCTCGCATCTCCGCCACATGGTGATAGGCTATCTTGATATTCTGTTTCAATAAACTTCTTCAAGTCAAAGCAGTGTTCTGGCTTCAAGAAATGAACGTGATAGGGACCAAAGTTCTTTCTATATTCTGGGCATCCAGGGCTGTTTTACATGTGTAATTTCCCAGAGAGATGGGAAAGTGTAAGCCAGAAATCTTCTTGTCTCTGCAAGTTCTGTGCAACTTGTCCAGTTGCCTGCATATTTCGATCAAGGCCATCTTGTCATTGCAGAACATGGGAAGCCGCAGAGGAGTACTCTCATAACCAGCAAGCCTGATGTATGAGAACTTCCTGAATTGGATGAAGTAGGCCCCATACCGTGATATCAAGTTCATGGCTTCATCTGAAAACCTCCCGCAAAGTGTCACCTCGAGCAATCGGACCACATACATAGTGAAAGCATCATTAACCCTTCTCGAAATTGCGGTTCTTTGGTATCCAAGGTAAATCATGGGCAATAGCATACACTCGGGTTGCCTTTGTGGCGCTCATATATGAGAATCCAAACCATTGCCTTGATGTCGCTAGAGTATACATCGATATGAAGTCATGAAAAACTTCTTTGTTTGCAAGACGTCTGGATAGCCGCTCCGCCGATTCATGCCGATGATCTCACCATTGATATTTTGTGTACCCTCGCACACCATACCGATGAGCGGGCACATCCAGTAAATGGAACTCATCGGTGGAAGGCAAACCCATGACCCGAGCCAGCAAAGATTATGAAATCGGCAATTCTTCGTTGAAGTCTCGCTCGGATGAGGGTTTTGGTGAGGCGGGAAGCTCCCTTCTTAGGGTTTTTTAGCCAGGACTTCGCCACTCGTGCTCTGTACTTGTCACTGTCTTGATCGAACATGGCTTGCGCTGGGCTTGGGAAACAACTATGGCATTGTCCACCCCGGGATCCTCGAGAGGCAAAGAATGGCGGCAGCGTCTAGCCTTGGCGATGAGCTCCCCATGTACGTTTGTCAATTCACTTGAGGCGGGGTCGAAGTGAGCTCCGCATGCAAGCACTGTATCAGCACACTGTACTGAAATTGGGAATCCTCCAGCGTACGCCAAACCACTGTCATGAATTGTCTGAGCCATCGGTGAGGGATTTGCATCTTCCATCCTTGCCCAAAAATCGCTGAAATCGAGATGTCGGGCCTCGCTATCTCCAATGTTGCTTACACAGACTCGAGTGGAGAAATGTTTTGTCCTTGAAATTTGATCTTCATGTCGATAGTTTGGGGAACAAGGTCGTCATAAACTAGACTTGGAATGGAATTACGAAGCGAGAGGAACGTGCGCAAGTTTGTAAGCGGCAAGGGTTTGAGCAAAGGATAACAAGGAAGATGTGAGAAAATGCAAAGGGGAAATGTTCATTATATAGCCGTTTGGGAGCGGAGTGAATTCAATGCGCATTTAATTACGCAACCACCAATTTGAAAAGCGTCTAAGTATGGATGACACTAGCACGCTTGGGACATGTGAGACGCGAATGCGCCAAACACGCGGCTCAAAGCGAAATGGAGAGAGAATGCACAAAAGCTTTTGGAACAATTGGGACGAAAATGCGCGAGGTACGCGGTTCGACATTTCGGCCAAATTGGAACAATGGGTCCGTTTGGACTTGGGACTTTGTGACAGAAAGTTCCGAGTACGCGGTTTGACGCTCGGCCAAAATGAAGCGGGCGCATTTTTTTGGTTTGGGACAAAGAATTTTGAAGTACGCGATCAGAAGCTTCGGCCTAAAAAGAGAAAGCTCGTACTTTTGACTTTGGGATATTTGGGACAAAAAGGTGCGAAGTACGCGGTTCGGGTGGTTCTACTAAATTGGAATGACTGCAAAAGTTTCGGGACACTTGGAACAAAACTTCCTCCACGGGCCCGAAGATAGGACAATTTCTGGGATTTCGCCGATCGGGAACAACTTGCACTTTGGAACTTGGGACAATGGGACAAAATGTCCGACAGCCCAAAATACATGCGAGAAAGGCCCAATACTTGGATTTCTTCAATTTTATGACTTAGGTACCTCAGAGAAAAGCACTTAGACTCAAAATTTTCAAAATTTGCTCTTGTTAGAGAGGGGAATTTTGAGTAGACAACAGCTGGCTCCTTCTGGGGATGACTTGACATAAATTCACTGAATGAAACAAGGCAAGAACTTAGACAAACTTGGTGTAGCAGACCAGTGCCTTATCCATTGGGCAAAAGGAGTCAAGGACAAACCAATACAAGGGCAACACACACAACAACAGAAGGGAAACACACCAAAAGCAGAAAAGCAGAAACACTGTACATAATATACAAAGGAACTCCTAGTCACCCAGACTTGAACAACTTCAAACACCGCCACTATAAGGAAGTGGGAGGGGGAACCATCCATGTAATCAAGATAGAAAGAGTTCTTACCAAAGAAAGTGTCTTATCTTGAAAGGTCCAAGCCACAGAGAATCAAATTTTCCATGGCTACCACGAGGTTCATGTCTTTTGTCCCACAACAAAGACGGTATCACCAACTTGGAACTCTCTGCTCCTAGCTTTCTTATCAAACAGTAATCTTCACCTTCTCACTGGGTGGGCGAGATATTCGTCACAAGAACCTCCAATCTATCCTCGCTGGGCTTTGCAGTACATGATCCTTTTGTCCGAGCATCACCGAAACTAGTGTCTTCAATGGCCTTCATCAAAGTGCAAGGTCGGTAGTTCCACCGTCACCGGCAACCGAGCCTCTACTCCATACACTACTTGAAAGGGGGACATTCCAATGGCTCTTTTAGGTGTGATCCTGTCTGCCCAAAGAGCATCATAAAGCTTCTTATGCCAGTTTCGCTGAGATTCGTTGACCAACTTCCTTATGATAGTCACCAGATTCTTGTTGGTAGATTCTGCTTGTCCATTTCCCTGGGGATAATAATCTGAAGAATAAGCGAGAGAGATGCCATACCCGTAGCAGAAATCCATTATCTCAGTTGAGGAGAAGTTTGAGGCATTATCTGTTACAATCTTGTTAGGTACACCATACCTAACCAAGATGTTCTCTTTGATGAAGTTGCATACTACTTCAGAAGTGGTGCTCTTGACTGGAATAGCTTCCACCCATTTGGTGAAGTAGTCAGTAGCAGTTAGCACATGAGTGTGTCCAGCGCTAGAAACAGGGTTGAGTGCACCAACGAAGTCCAGACCCCATTGTTGAAATGGTTCCTCAATCACAACTGGCTTGAGAGGCAAAGAAGCCAATTTAGGTCTTCCCACGAAAGTCTGACAGGCCTCACATTTATCCACCCACTTGGATGCATCTTTGAACAAGGAAGGCCAGTAATACCCTCCACGGAGTATCTTATGAGCTGTGACTGTTGATGAATAGTGCCCTCCACATGCCTGATCATGAAAAGCTGAGAGCAACTTTCTCTGTTGTTCCTTGTCTACACACTTCAGAAATCTCCCGTCCAAACCACGCTTGAACAAGGCATTTTCCCACAATACATATTGTGCTGATCTCAATTTAACAGTCCTCTTTTCTTTAGCAGTTAAATGAGAGGGGCATTCCCCGTAGGTGAGAAAATGGGCGATGTCAGCATACCATTCATCAACTGAACTCAGGAAATGCAAAAGTAGGAAGGTCAGCTTTCTTCTCCAATAACTCATGTTGGGCTCCTTCAAAGAATGAGCTCGAAAGACCTTTTCCCGAACCAGCTTGGTTGGCTTGATATCAAGGTCATACTCCTGGACCTTAGCCACCCAGTTTCCCCTCTTGGATCCAAATTCTTGTTGCGTGAGAATTGACTTTACAGTCGTATCTGGGACCAGCACCGTAGAGTGAGAGTTGAGGATATAGAAACGGAATCGCTGACACTTTGACTACCGCAAAGGCATGCTTCTCCATCATGGTGTACTTTAGCTCATGGTTCTTCGGATATAGCTCATGAAGGCAATTGGTAGCTCATGTTTATCGAATCTTCCTGGTTAAGACAAAAGAGTGAGTACTATCTCAGAAGCGTAGCAATAGATAATGAAATCCTTCTTGAAATCGTAATGTGCCAAACTCGGAGTTTTAGCAATAGCTTTCTTGATACCCTCAAAGGATTCCTTTCCTTCGTAAGACCAACCAAATGCTTGCTTTCCTTTCATCATCCGAGAAATATTCAAAGTTAATTCAGCAAAATCGTGGATGAATCTTCTTAGAAAATTGATCTTACCGAAAAGGAATGCACGCCCTTTTACTAGTAGGGAGAGGAATCTGCTGGATGGCTTGAACTCATTCAGATCAATCTTGATGCCATCCTTTCGAGACAATGTGTCCTAATAGCTTTCCTCCGTAATACGTAAGACGATTTTTAGGATTCAGGGAGATTCCATGCTCTCTACATCTCTGCAGAACTGTTTCCAGGTGATCGAAATGATCTGCTCTTGTCTTTGAAAACACTGTCAGGTCATCAAGGTATATGACAATACATTTCCCTTTCAAGATCCCAAAAGCCGATCCATAGCTCTCTCGGAAAGTGGCACCGGCATTAATCAGCCCAAAAGGCATTCTCTTGTAGGCGAAGGTACCCCAAGGAGTTGTGAAGGTGTCTTATGTTGATCGCCAAAGATCAACCTCTACCGATTGTATCCAGTAAAACCATCAAGCATAGATAACATCTCGTGAGCCTGCACGCTTTGCAAAATATGATCCATCATGGCAGAGGGTAGTTATCTTTCGTGAGAGGCCCGATTCAGTTCCCGAAATCAACACAGATGCAGATCTCACCATTCTTCTTCCTAATGTACAATGTTTGCAATCCAAGTCGAATGGTGAATGGGAAAGATGATTTTAGCCTTCAAAGCAGCTTCAATCTCCCGAAATATGGTGTCGCCTATCTTTGGGTCAGACCGCTTCGTCGCTTCGTCAAAGGCTTGATTCCCGGCTTCGAGAGGGATAGAGTGCCGCATTTCTTTTGGCTTGAAGGCTTTTAGATCTTCATAAGAATAAGCAAGCACATCCTTATATTTCCTTAGAAGGTCAATTGCTCTTCTCCTTTCATCCGATGTGCAACACTTCCCGATATTTACCACTTCGGGCCATCGTAACTCCCAATATCAATCTTATCATACTCAACTGATCACGAGGTCCAAGGAAGCTTTAGATCTCACGATCTCCGTCATGTTTATCAAACAACTCCTCCAAACTCACCAAACCTTTGGGAATCTTATTTCCTTTGAGCTTAATGCACCCTTCCCGATCGTTTCTTCTCCTGGGTGACGGCTTGGTCAAGACACGCTCTCACGAGGCAGTTGTCACTTCCTTCAAATACGATTGTTCAAAATTGCCCTCGAGCTCCGGTGAAGGAAAGCAAATGCTGGTCGTCGTTGAAGACTTGCCGCTTATTAGTATTGTCGTGACACTAGGTCGGTGGACCATCTCAATAGTGAACTTATCCCGAGAGAATTCAGTGATGAGGAATCAACAGCTGAGTGACCCCGAGACAGCCCGGTGAATCAGCTCACTGCTCTTTTTCTCGGGAATTGCTTCAATGGAGAAGGCATCAAGGAATTCAATGAATCCCAAACCGATTCCGATAATGCTTCAGCCTCCCGTTCTTTACCCTCAAACAGCTTCGACTTGCTTCACAATCAGCTCGCATCACCACGAGCCAAAATATTTTTAACACCTCGTTCTTTGGCCACTGCACCCAAGGATGAGAGCCTCATACTCTGCTGTGTTGTTAGTGTTCTCGAACTGCAATTTAAATGAAAAGGGGTGCAGGCAGCCTTCAGGTGATATTAGCAGAACACCAGCTCCAGAGCCAGCCGAGGAACAACTGCCATCGAATTCTAAAACCCAGACACCATTGGGATCTTTAGGTGATATTTTGCAGGGTCGGATTTCATCAGGGGACAAAATCATGTAATTACCATGGCCCCTGTCCTCATAGAGTATTTGTGCCTTGGGATCATCTGTCTTCTGCACAATGTACTCGGACTGCTTCTCAGGTAGTAGCTTCTTCATTTGTCCATTGACAGGTATGAGAGCGTGTGACCAATCCATTTGAATCTCTCCACCCACATCTTTACGTAAGTTTCGCTAAAGAACATTCCATAGGAAGGAGGAATGTCTGGCTACTAGTATGGTAGCCAAGACTTTCTTTTCGTAAAGCAAAGAAAAGCCACTTGTGCATCTTTAATCCTTCCCACCAAAGGTACTTCCTTACTTTCCATGGAGTAGCAAGATCCATAAGTACGAGTAAGGGTCAAGCCTAAAGCATGAGCTACTTTAGCGGGCATCACATTATCTGAGGCTCCGGAATCTATGACACAGTTACTGAGCCTGTGGCCAGCTATAAGGAGTGTTACATAGAAAGGCTTGATTTTGTCACCAGGCGAGGTGACAGCAGCTACTAGACTAGGCTGTGGTGCAGAAGGAGGTGTGGGCAAAAGGCCTTTGGAGGTGGTCTTGGAATGGGAATTCACAAATTGGATCATCTTGGCAAAAGCTTTTGGATGGGTTTGGTAATATTCAGCCTCTGAAATTTGAACTTTGGTCCTTTTTAGATGATCTACAATGTCAAAGGATCCAGAGGTGGATGGGCCATCATCATTTGGGATTCTAGGCTTATCAACTTTAGGAGAAAAGGAAGAAGAAGAAACTTTGGGAGCAGTGTTGACAGTACTTACCTTTGGTGCAGATGAGGTAGGGATAGGAGATCCTCTTCTGGCAATTACAGGAATGGTTGCAGGTTGCTCTTTGGACTTCTTCGTGGGTCGCACACCTTTCCTCTCGATGTGTCTGCTGCTCGAGTCATGACAAAGGAAGGATTCACTTGCTCATATCTCGCTACCACTTCATCATAGTCATCTCGCATCATCAATGCCTTCAAGTGGTAAAGAAATTGACTCGAGATCCCTCGGGTTCTTCTCGCCTCATCATCGAATTCCTCCAGAACTCCTCACGAGCTTCATCGTCCACATCATCATCTCGGCTCTTCAACTTCACAAGTTGCATTCAAGGTGAACTTTGACGGAGGTCCTTCAAGTACTAGTCTTGTGTGGGGAGCAGGCAAACGATTTCTAGGCTGAAAATTTCTTTTGGAACATCTCGCATACGAGGCATGCCGAGCTAGTTGTTTCTTTATAGCTACTAGATCATTTGTAAGTTTCGGACTAATGGATCAAGATTGGGTCCAGAGGTGGAAGAGGAAGAAGCAAAGAGATTTAGATTTGGGAGGATCTCTTCAACTTCCCGACATGATCAGGTCATCCTCGACACTAACAAATGGGCTTGATCCGTAATTAACGTTCCAAGATTAGCTCTTCTAGAGCATAACCGACTTTAGCGTTTGGGCATTCAAAAAGAAACATTTTTGGATTTGATCAACCGGTCGAGTATTCACAGGAATTTTGTTGATCACCGTTGAATCGTGCCACAAATTCTCTCATGGGTTCCGGATGGATCTTTCTTTATTTGAGAAATGGGCAAGCAAGGTATGCACATCTTCTGCCGGCTTGAAACGGCTTTCGAACTGAGTTCTCATGGTATTCCAGTCGATGATGGCACCAGCCGGAAGGTGATAGAACCGGGCATCAAGAAAGATTGTCCCGTAACGCCTCGACGAACAATGCCTTACCGAGACGCCTTCATGTTCAACCCCAAGACCCCACACGCAACTATGAAGGCTGCAATATGTTCATCAGTGGTGCACTTTGCCGTCGCTTTGAATTTGGGGAAGTTCTTTCTGGTTACCTCTGGTAACTCATGCAAAGGTCGAGTGAGGGCCTGGGGGGCCCGACACGTTGACCCCATGGTACTTGTGCCATTCTTCTGGAAATACGGTTCTGAGGGGAACCGTAACACCAAAGAAGGATTAAAGCTTGAGATTAGGACTAGCAGGTTCTCAAGGAACGCCACACGAGGACTTCTTTCTGAACAAGTGGAGTGCTCGTTGAATGAGTTCTTCTATTTGAAGGGAAAGGAAAACCCTGTTGCTCCAAAAGCTGAAACTGAGAATCTTCGATACCAAGGGCCCTTCTCCCTCGAGTGAAACGCGGAGTCGCCAGATCAAAGGATGATCGAAAAATTATAGTACTGGAATGCGATTTTCCCCAGCGGAGTCGCCAAAAACGTTGGTCGTCAAATAGGACTTTTTAGAGAGCAACAGACAGGGGACGAAAAGTCCCTCCTCTTTAATGGGAGAGGTTCCCTTATTCTGAAACGAACTTATTTACAAATATACAGAACATTATTTTATGGTTAAACTTGGATATTACGAAAGTGCTTTTCACCAGGATCATCAGCTACGCAAGGACTGAGGAAAAAGAATAAGAAGATGAGCAGAACAGCAACATTCAGAATTATAGATAGCAGAATAATTCTTCGTGTATGCGAAGCTTCAAAAGATTTAAGACAAGATCATTTGAATGAGATTAAATTTAAAGACACAAAGTTCCATAAATAACCTTCTTCGGATTTATTAGTCAAGGACACAAAGTTCCTTCTTGGTTGTACAAGATCGCTGTATTTGCAAAACTGGACAGTATGCAATCAGAGAGACCAAACGAGTTAAGAACAAAATGATCTTCACAATATTAAAGGAAAACACAGAGACAACAAGAATCAGATAGACAAAGAACGGAAAGCCCTTTTTGTATTGATTTCTTTTAAGGTCTATTTACACTTTCAGCAAATATCCAAGTTCTTCTCCCTTTCTTTCAAAATGGCGTGGAAAGGCCATTATATAGCTTACAAGTCGGTTACTCTTCAGAACCGTTTCTTTTAACTAAGAATAGTTAAGTACCGCCAATCGCAATACCTTAACTAATTACAAAGAATACGAAAAGAAAGGAAAGAAGAGGAAAGGAAGGAGAAGGAGACAGTGGCGGCCATCGGGAGGGACCCACCTGTCTTCGTAATCCGCTGCCTCGAACTTCTTCAATGACTCGGCTATATCTCGCCACGAGGGACCGATGTGTTAGTTGCAGATCGAGTCCAAAATCCTGCATTTCTCCATCTCTTTATCAAACTCGACGTGAGTATGATAGTCTTTGTTTGCTTCTTCAATGGCAGATCAAGGGAACAAATTTCCTTTATCTTGTCCTTAGAGATGGAGTCTTCCTGAAAAGATTATCTTTGACAAAAGCTCGAACCGAGCTTTGATTTCTTGCAAGGACAAGGAACGCCGAGTTTTCATCCGAAGATGACAATGCATATCTTTGAAAGCAGCACTTGCTAGCGTCTTGAAAGCTTCTCCTTTGCCGCCTATTCTTCATTTCTCCTACTGCCTTCTTCCAGACTCGATTTTCCACTCTACACCTGTAGACCCCAGGATTTTGATAGATTATCTTTGGCATCATCGAAAATCTTATTTGCACAAGAAGATGTTCTCATCTCTGTCGTCCCATGAGGCGAAGGTCTCAATGCAACCGCCCTGCAGTTTAAGCTCCTTATCCATAACCTCAATGGTAGAGAAGATAGCTTCGCAGTGCAAATTGTCTACCTTTCCATGTAGCTTAAAAGCTTCGTCGATGAAGTTTAGCCCGGCAACAAGCATGTCATCCACCATGGCTTCGATAGCTCTACCATAGACAGAATACTTGTGCATATCTTTTATACTTTGCACTTCATCTTGGCTTAGTATTACAGGAGGAGGTAGAGCAGTCAAAGGGGTGGGATCCAAAACTTTGTCCTTAGATAGAAGAGACTTGATGAAACCTGTAAGAACTCGGGCTTGCTCTTCCAGCTGTTCGATAGTTTGCTGTCCCTTTTCCACTCTCCCAATAACTCTTGTGACTGTTTCCTGGAGGTTATGGATCTCGCCTTCAGGGGTAGATTCTCCCATTGGGATTCTCAGTAGCTCCAAGTCAGATACTTGCAAGTCCTGTTCTGATTTGTCCATTGCAGGCTTGGCAATCTCCAGGAATTGCTGACCTCGAGTATCAGATACTATTCTGGAGGTGGTTCTTGCTTTCTTGGCACGGGAAGGCGTGGTGCCCAACATGGTCGTAACAAAGATCAAAATTTGGTCCCAAGTTTTGGGAGGATGGTTTTCTCTTCCTTTTGTCAACCAAGGGTGCACCCATGCAAAAGAGGAAGAAGAATCTGCAGGAGAAGCAAGGGGACCAAGAGACAGGAGCTCATGACACTCAGTGGTCCTGGCACTGCTGACTCAAGCCGGGATGTGGAAGGAGCACTCGGAGACAATGGCAAGAGAAGAATCAATAGCAGACTGGAAGTTCAAGGCTCGACCTCCTTGTCTTTATCTGCTGGGTCCTCGTGAAATTTGTAGGAGTTGGCCTCTCACTTTCTTCACTTTCACCGAGGATGATGATGTTCTCTCGGTCCGATAGGCAATTCGCCTGTTTCTCCCGAAGATCTCTTTCCACCGGTTCCTTCTTTACTTCCTTGAGCTTCTTCTTATATACCCGAGTGGATGGAGAAGGAGCAGTTCCACAGTCCCCGAGCCGAGGCGGGAGGGGTTTTCTTTGGTGTTTTGACTGAACTGGTGCTTCTCTTATTGGTGTCGATTCATCCTGGAGGAGGATTCTCCCGAGTGCCTCCCGAATTCTCGGACCTTCTTATTGAACCAAACCTTAGTCCCGACTAAGACCGGAGCAAGGATTTCAGCCAAATCATCCCTCTCTTTCTCTGCTCCAATCCGTGTCCTCCGTAGGGGTGTGCTTGATCACATTTTCATACTCATATGAGTATAGCTCGAATTATCATCTTCGAGGCCTTCAGAACTTGGCAGACCGAGTTCTGAATCAATTGTAAGGAGAACCCGCCATAATGCCTTCTTCGCCTCAAAGTCGTTTGCATAGCTCATGCCCCAAAGAGTCTTCTCGATCCGCCACATGGTGATAGGCTATCTTGATATTCTGTTCAATAAACTTCTTCAAGTCAAAGCAGGTTCTTGGCTTGAAGAAATGAACGGTGATAGGGACCAAAGTTCTTTCTATATTCTGGGCATCCAGGGCTGTTTTACATGTGTAATTTCCCAGAGAGATGGGAAAGTGCAAGCCAGAAATCTTCTTGTCTCTGCAAGTTCTGTGCAACTTGTCCAGTTGCCTGCATATTTCGATCAAGGCCATCTTGTCATCGTAACATGGGAAGCCGCAGAGGAGTACTCTCATAACCAGCAAGCCTGATGTATGAGAACTTCCTGAATTGGATGAAGTAGGCCCCATACCGTGATATCAAGTTCATGGCTTCATCTGAAAACCTCCTGGCGGTGTCACCCTCGAGCAATCGGACCACGTACATAGTGAAAGCATCATTAACCCTTCTGAAATTGCGGTTGCTGGTATCCAAGGTAAACTGCGGGCAATAGGCATACACTGGGTTGCCTTTGTGGGCGTCTATATATGAGAATCCAAACCATTGCCTTGATGTTGCTAGAGTATACATCGATATGAAGTCATGAAAAACTTCTTTGTTTGCAAAGACGTTGATAGCCGCTCCAATCGATTCATGCTGATGATCTCAGCCCAGTTGATATTTTGTGTACCTTCGCACACCATACTGATGAGCGGGCACATCCAGAAATGGAACTCGCTGGTGGAAGGCAAACCCATGACCCGAGCCAGCAGTATTATGAAATCTGACAGTTCTTCGTTGAAGTCTGCTCGGATGAGAGTTTTGGTGAGGCGGGAAGCTCCTTTCTTAGGGTTTTTTAACCAGGACTTCGCCACTCGTGCCCTGTACTTGTCACTGTCTTGATCGAACATGGCTTGCGCTTGGACTTGAGAAACAACTATGGCATTGTCCAATTCCGGGATTCTCAGAGCGGCACCAATGGCGGCAGCGTCTAGCTTGGCGATGAGCTCCCCGTGTACGTTTGTCAATTCACTTGAGGCAGGGTCGAAGTGAGCTCCGCATGCAAGCACCGTGACAAAGACACCGTAGTGAAATTGGGAATCCTCCAGCGTACGCCAAACCACTGTCATAAATTGTCTGAGCCATCGGTGAGGGATTTGCATCTTCCATCCTTGCCCAAAAATCGCTGAAATCGAGATGTCGGGCCTCGCTATCTCCAATGTTGCTTACAGCAGACTCGAGTGGAGAAATCTGTTCTTGTCCTTGAAATTTGATCTTCATGTCGATAGTTTCAGGGAACAAGGTCAGCAAACTAGACTTGGAATGGAATTACGTAGCAGAGGAACGTGCACAAGTTTGTAAGTTTGCAAGGGTTTGAGCAAAGGATAACAAGGAAGATGTGAGAAAATGCAAAGGGGAAATGTTCATTATATAGCCGTTTGGGGAGTGGAGTGAATTCAATGCGCATTTATTATTACGCAACCACCAATTTGAAAAGCGCCTAAGTATGGATGACACTAGCACGCTTGGGACATGTGAGACGCGAATGCGCGAAAACACGCGGCTCGGGCGAAATGGAGAGAGAATGCACAAAAAGCTTTGGAACAATTGGGACGAAAATGCGCGAGGTACGCGGTTCGGACATTTCGGCCGAAATTGGAACAACGGGCCCGCGTTTGACTTGGGACTTTTGTGACAGAAAGTTCCAGAGTACGCGGTTTGATGCCGGCCTAGCCTAAAATGAAGTGGGCGCATTTTTTCGGTTTGGGACAAAGAATTTTGAAGTACGCGACTAGAAGCTTCTACGAAAAAGAGAAAGCTCGTACTTTTGACTTTGGGATATTTGGGACAAAAAGGTGTGAAGTACGCGGTTCGGGTGGTTCTACCGAAATGGAATGACTTGCACAAAAGTTTCGGGACACTTGGAACAAAAACTTCCGACGGGCCCGAAGATAGGACAATTTCGGGAGTTTCGGCCGATCGGGGAACAACTCGCACTTGGGAACTCGGGACGGGGACAAAAATGTCCGAAGTCCGAAATACATGCGAGAAAGGCCCAATACTTGGAATTTATGACTTGCGAGAAAAGCACTTAGACTCAAAATTTTCAAAATTTGCTCTTGTTAGAGAGGGAATTTTGAGTAGACAACACTTCTAAGGTGATGATATTTCCTCTATTTTTTCATTTAGGATTTTTCTTCACAATTGTTTCCTCTAATTTAGTGGATTTTTTTCTTACACCATACTTGCATCGAGTTTAAACAAAGTTCATATGTGCAATCCTCTTTCTATAATTATATCTCCACACATGATTTTTCACTCATGTCTATTGAATGGGACTTATACTCTAGCATCATTCATATTGCGCACTAAAACTAGATTTCTAGTAAGGCTTGGTATGTGCAAAACACCAAGGATATTCTTGGTCCTCCCATATCTAAACTTTAACTTCACTCTTCCTCTCCCCACAATTTTGTAGGTTGAATTATCTCTCAAAACACTTGGCCACCATCATACACCTCATATTTAGAAAACCATTCCATGTTAGGGGTCATGTAGAGTGACACACATTAATCAATAATGCATGCATTTGTGAATGAATTTGTGCTCGGGATGCAAGGTAAGCATCACCATCATCTCTGTTTCTTCCTCCTTTTGAACACAAATTATTTTAGGATTTTGTCCCTCTTATACCTACATTCCTTATTAAAGTGCCATGGTTTGCCACAATTCCAACACTTTTTCTTACTTTGATATGGGTTCTTGGAAATATTTTTATACTTGTACCTTTTATCTACACCATTTTTCTTCTTATCTCTCCCACAAAGTGACAAATCTTCCTTTGAATGTAGCCATCAACAAACTTTCTTCTCATCTCTTTATATAGTAAAGTTGTAACTATTTCATCAAGCTTACATTTTGTAGTGGTATTGGTAATAGCCATCACAAAATTTTCCCAAGAGTTTGGAAAATAACAAAGAAGAGTAATACACCTCTCCTCAAAATACATCTTCATACCAACGGACATTAATTAGCTTATAAAATAGTAAAAATTATTTAGGTGTTTTATAACTAAGTCACCATCCTTAATTCACAAATAATATAACTTCCTCAAAAAATATTGTTCACCAAATATTTTCCCGATACAATGTCCCTAGCTTATCCCACAACTTATTTATTATTTTCTTAGAAGACAAATTCAATAACAAACAAATGAAATCTTTGTAAAGTGCAAACAATGCATCCAATAAAAACATGTCCCATTTCATATTTTTACAAATATTTGAATGTTTTTTTAATTTTGAGGCCCTCCTAGGGGCATAGATGCAATCCTATTCTCCAAAGAGAAGGAAGGATGATCCAACAAATCCCGTGGAGGGAGTAAGTAGAGATTATGTACCTAAAGGATGGGAAGACATATTTTCCCCCAATGTGTGTGTGTGCAAAGTGAGGTTTGAGTGTAGAAGCACTCCCTCAACAGTCTAGTTGAACCTATAAATAGAGTTTGGCATCGAGGAAAGGAGGGGGGAATAGCATGAGAGCTACCCCAAAAGAACCTTACATGAATTAAAAGAACTACAGAAGATGTGGGATCAACTGTTGAATGTGTCATAGAATGTGACTTAAGTGCAAGTGAAACCATAGTGGTGATATGAGCTGAAAAAGGCCTATGAGGAGAACCAGAAATAACATAACATTGAGTAGAATGTGACGTGGTATGCCTATATGGTGGACTAGAAGAGTGAGAGTTCCTAGAAGGCCAATGAGAAACAATGGAGTGATCTAAAAAGCTAGAAGATTTTCATAAATTTCTATGAGAGTGTGAACCACTAGAGACAATGTGCGCGAAAGAAGGCCTAGGAGGAGATCTAGAGGTGCTAGAACTATGTGGTGCAATATGTGCAACTAAAGGCCTATTAGGAGACCTAGAATTATGTGAATTTATAAGTGTAACCATAGGCCTATTATGCACTCTAGGAGGAATTTTACTATGTGAATTGGCATGATGCACTAGAAACTATAAAAAGAATAAATATGCTAAGAGAGAAATACTAAAAGGAGTACATCGAATATTGACAACTTGTTGATGACTAATAAACTTGATGCACTAATGAACAATGGATGGAACATCCCTAAGAGGACATAGTCAAGGGAAACTTAGATGTAATACTCCAATGGGATAAAATTTAGCAACCAAGAATGAAGTGTGTGTAGTGATGGATCCAACTGTGATTGGTAGGGTAATGTGTTAACAATGTGCATCAAAATCAACTGCAAGACTCTTGAAAGTAATGCCAAGAGATTGAAGTAATAGTGATGCATGATCATTATCTATGCTATGTGGAGTAATCAAGACACCCTGAATAGGAATATGATGAATAGAGACTAGAATAGATAATGTGTTAGAAATAAGTGAGTCATCTATATCAGAATCATAAAAATAAATGATTGGTGTAGAAGATGATTCATGCGAGTAGTAGTGTCAATCACAACATCAATGGATGATCATAAGAGGGAAGTGATGGCACCACATGATGAGTGTTATGAACTTCTGAAATAGAAGTGTCATTAATATTCTTAGGAAGTGAACATTGAATATTTTCAAATTAGAATTAGTATTGGTGGGCTTAGAAGATTCTATGGCCAATATATTAGTTATAGGAGTAGTAGTGTAAAAATAGCACCCAATAATGATAATATGCTAGTGGTAAATCTTTAAAAAGGGTGATATTTAGAATCCATAATCAGACATGTTTAGACATTTTTTATCAAGAGACCCTAGCATCCCCACCCCCTTACAATCCTTGCCATCTTTCCTCGTGATTAATTTTCAAGAAGACACAATCATGACCACACTTAGTCCCTTGAATGCTATTTGTTTTATCATTGCTTGTGGAAATAATTGTGTGCAAAAATGGAAGAGTAATGACACTCCTAGTTTTTGTTACAATGCACTATTTTCGTTGGATAAGTTATATGACACGTTCATTTATTATTTTTCAAATTAAATTTAATAGTGTAATTGATATCAAATCCACAACAATATTAATAACAAAAAAATTATGGACAACAACAATAATAAATTATTATTATTAATATATTACAATCGTAACTCAAGAATAAATGGCCAACCTAATGATTGTTAGAGTAGGTATTTACCTTAGCTCATGTTCATCTAGGTACTTTATTTACCTTTGTTGTATTTATTCTCGCCACTTATGTGTGTGGATATTTCTTTAATCTTATTTAGATATTAGAAGATATTATCTAGTTGTTAGGTATAGTTCTTTCCTTGATCTATGGTATTGACTAGATCCTTGATGTCTAGTTCTCTCCTAAATCTATGGTCTTGACTAGTTATTTCCTTGATTTATGACTTGATCTACGACCTTGACTAGTTCTTAGATTGTTATTCCTTGCCTATATAAGTAAGGCCCATTCTCATTGTATTTCATTGAGTTCCATAATAATATATGATATTGTTGCTCATTTGTTTCATAAAGGTTTTATGTAAATTTATTCTGGTGAATTAATTTCATCTTATTGATCGTGGTGTTTGATTAGCATCTGTGTTCTTGGCTTGGTACGATCTGGTTATCGTTCCTTTTAGTGATATGCAACCTATGAATTGGGCGCCCTAGTTATCGCACCCTCGATAACTACTTATTTTCTTATAGATTAATCGACATTGTGGTATAACAAAAATAAGACAATTGCTCAAATCAAATGGCAAATTTTTGTATTTGAGAGAGGTGAGAGAGGTGAACTACTATATATTCAAATATAATTGGATTCCATATATACAATGAGAATAAAATATTGCAATCCATGTGAAAAATCTAAATAAGAAACATTCGACATGTAAAAAAGCATAAATCTTATAATCAATTTGTAAAAATAAAAATAAATTTTTTGGTCCCGCATACATTTTCTTTCAATCCCTTCTATATAATTACGTCGAAGACATTAACCCTATGGGAAAAGGCTTTGTAGACATTCATGGGACTGTCAAATTTGACGGCTTAAATGACGGTTTTGCTATTTTTTAACAATTTTGCTTTTGCTATTTTTAACAATTTTCTTTTTGCTATTTTTAACAATTTTGCTTTTCTAATTTTGCATGTTGCTTTGGCTTTACTATTTTTAAATTTTATTTTATAGCTTTTGCATGCATTAACCTTTAAATTTTGGTCACTAACACTATAATTTCATTCTTCAGCTCTCCAAGTTCTAAAGTAATCCCCTGCGTTAAATTGAATTTTGCGGGTATGCATTTAAATTTTGTTTATACTTGTATGTAGCAAAGAGAAATATATTTCTTAGCCTCCTCTTATGACCCGGTTCTACAACATATACATTGGTTGAGTTTTTTATTCCTAATCCATGATGATTAATTTAAGGGAATTCCAACACAGTTATATGCTCGATTAGGTGGTAGGTTTTGCAAAAATTTCTAGATAACCTATTTGACAAAAGTGGATGTTGATAGTCATTATGGCCTCAGGTTGCTTCAAGATGTATGCTACTTGGGACTTGTTCCACTATAAAGAGTTGAGTCAAGGACATAACCAGACAACCATGAAAGGTGGAAATAATAAACACTGACACACAAGATCCCTATTGTTGTGATTCTTCCCTGACTAAGGCTATCATGATCATCTTAATCTCACACAAAACTTAGACCAGAAGCCAATTATGACATTGGATTACATGAGCTTACATGAAGGAAGAAATATAGGCACTCACATTGATTGCAATGGTATCAATTATGGATCAATTCCTAAGATGGCAACAAAATATGATTTCATTAGTGTATAGGGGATAAAATTCCATGGTAAGTCCTGTGATTTTTCAGAATACCAGAATTTAATTATTGCAATTTTGTAATATATATTTCTCATTTAGATTTTATGTGATTCTCATTGTGTCATCGTACATGTCAAGAGCCATGTCCATGTGCAATATGACCAACCTTGGAGAACCTAAATGTAAGAAATAGATGTGTCAATAAAGTAATTTTTATACGATGTTGCTTTCTAATTTTGTTATTCATCTGTGTCATTTTTGTAGTTGGTTGCATGCTAAATTTAGGGGACTATGCAAACCACAGACCTGTAGGTGTGCATTTTGATTTTGTAGAGTTTCTTTCAAAAATTAACAAGGCTGAAATATGTGAAAATCATATCATATTAGCATCATACCTTGGTTGAAAGACTGTTCAAATTGGTACCCCAAGAATTATAAATTCCCACCTAGGTTCTTCCCCTTTGCATTGTTAGGCTTTTCAGTCTTGCAAGCACACCAAGACCTTAATTGTTCAATTGTGTGGTCACATGGGGAGAGAGATGTGACATAAAGCATGCTGCTCTGAACCATATTGGTTCATTCCCTGCAGTTGAAGATAGAGAGGGAATGGGTAATTGAGGGTTATAAGTCCTCGTGAAGGCGTGAGGAGAATAAGAATGTTGGAGATAGCCTTATAATTTTTTTATGAGTTTCATAATTAACTGAATATTTTTTTCCTTTCAATTGTAGCTTTTAATTGGTTTGATGTGTTGCTCAAATAATTAGTGTATTGTTCCTTGTTGCCAAAATATTGTTTGCAAATCTGCGCATTTCACCTCCTTTTTCATTCGAAAAATGGTGCACGCACCAACACTTGGAGCAAAGAAGAAAGGAGGAGTCAAGACTACTATCCCTCAACCCTTCGTAAATACTACCCTCTACTTTAATAGCACCTCCACTACTACTTTACTCAACATTTCTTGTATCCAAAGTGGCATTGTCGTTCAAGGGGTATCAAATGTATTCATGTTTACTAGAAATAAAATTGCCCACAAAAGGCTACCATTCATGATATAAATTTTGCAAATGTACGGTCTTTATGTATACATGTTTAGTTCAGATGTCGCGATATAAGATTTACAACTGAGTATGTACGAATCTGTAGCAAATTTAAATGTACACATACAACATTTCAATGTAATGTTTCATCTATATTCCTACACTACCACTGTCAAAACCACGCCTTATTGAGTGTACGGAAGACTTCATGTATTCATGTTTAGTTCAAATAAACTACCCCACATAACGCAACCACTCATGATATAAGATTTGCAAATGTATATGTACGAATTTGTAACAAGTTTGAAATGTAGAGATGGAACCTTTAAATGAAGTGATATCTACACTTACAAAATCAATCAAACCCCTTATCAACATCAACTACAAAAGTAATGATTATCCCTCTAAATCAAATAACATATACCGTTCGGCATTCACATTGCATTGTACACATGCGATTGCTAGTTTAAAATTAGAGGATGTCAACTTCACAATAACCCAACTCAAGTTCAACAAATCTCGATAGTATATGAGTTTGTAATTGCAATAAATTTGATAGCTCATGCAAATTAATGTTCTTAAGCATTTCATTGGAAAATTGACGACACTTTTTTATTTTTTAGAAAATAATAAAAGGCTACCTAGGTTTTCAAAGAAAATGAGAGAATAAACGGTATCTATAAATTTATAATGACCTATTATTAACAATCAAGAAATTAAGCACACGCTAAAGAAAGGCTTTGGATTTTGACGTTCAATGTTACATGTCACAATAATTTTCTTTGACGGTCTAAAAAAGTATATGGATGTCATTTGACGTTCAAAATATAATATGCACTTCAAATTTATTTTTATAACAACTATTATAAAATACAAAAATTGAGTAAAATTTTACATCCACAAGATTCAAACAATAAATTTATATGACTTTCTAAAATTAAATTGAAATAAATAATTATAAAATGAGTGATATCTTCTTACATCCATGTTCTCAAATTTCACATTTATTGCAATAATTGCAGTTTCCAATCTTTATTTGTAAAAAATCAAACAAATAACAATAAAACAAACAATTACAAATCAAAAATTAATAGAAAAAGCTAAACAAAAAATCAAATAAAACTAAAAAAGAAATCAAACAAAACTAATTGAAAGTCAAAATTAATAGATGTTTCTATTTCATAATCATTAATAAGATATTAAGATTTTATTATTTTTATTTTCTTTATATCTGAAAATTTCTATTTTTATTTATATTGTATTTTCATGAATCTCAAAAAGAATTAATATTTAATTTATTAACTTTCTTAATTATTTTTATATATATATATATATATATATATATATATATATATATATATACACTGACGGTTAAATTTGTAATATACATGTCATTTTGACATTTAAATTATATTTTTGCATGTCAATCATGACGGTCATATTTTAAAAGTGGCTGTATTTTGACATCTAAAATGACTAAAAACGTCTAAACGCCTTGCAAAATCCAAGCCTGCACGCTAGGCATATTTATATTTAGCTTTAAAACTTGCCACTTGTTGAAAACATTGCAGCTAAAAATAGAAATAGAAGTAAAATAGAATCAGCCATAAATTGCTTTTTTAAATACAAGACGAGATATAAAGATAGAAATAAAAATTATCGGAAAACTATATATACATGTGGGCATATGATCGTATAGATGTAGATATATCACAATCACAATCTTTTCCCATTAAAATTAAGTAACAGTGCAGGTTTTTGTAATGGAGTCGAATTTTGTTGCAGTTTACAGGCGCTTATTAGAGGCAGATGATAAGATAGGGTCAGTAGTACTGGATAATTTGATCGGAAGAAGATTTTGCTTTTGTTACTGGGTGTTCCTTGAAATTCATGGCATTCGTAATACTATGAACACTCTGGCGAGATGTCCGAATTGGTTGTTCAGAATATATATCCAGGAAGCCGAAACATTCCTTGAGAATTGTTGGGGAGCCGCATATATATCCACACCAACCCCGCATGTCTTCTTCATCAACTCGCTCTACACTCATGGGAGTCCATATATAGATTTGAAGGCGAAGGCAACTCTGGTTTGGGAAGAATTTAATTATATATGGGAGGGATTCTCTCATGAAAACCATATGAAGCGCATGTTATCATGTTTTTCATTTATATCATAAACCTGCACTAAGCTTGCACTGTTTATAATACTTCTTGGGTACCCAACTGTTTATATTGTCTTTGACTGTGGTTGTACTACTACAATATTTTCATTTAAATATTTATTCAGTATTGAATCAGCTGTTTGAGTTCTACTTCCAAAATCGTTACATAATGGGATTTTGCAACAACAGAATTTTCCTTTAGAGTTCTACCTTCTTGTAATATTAAAAATGTTTGCTATTCTTACATTGAAGCAGTAAAATGTAATGGGATTGTGATTACTTGGATACTTTATATACATTGAAGCAGTAAAATATAAAACACAAATGATAGAATGACCTAAAATCCATGTTTACTAGTTTCATGTCTGAAGATATGTACTTGACTAGCTTATGGTTAAAAAATTCATGTTTTCTTGCTGAGTACCTATGAGAAAAATGTAGAATAATCAGTCTAGCATGATTAACCTTCAACTTGCATTTTCGAAAGTGTAATAAGAATTAAATAAATTGTCTACTAAATTACTATCATCATCTACTAATAAATGAAATTAGCATTTTGGTAAGAAATTGACTATCATGGTACATTCTTAAACAATAGATTCTTTGGTGGTTAGATTTTTGAAAGAAGTCAAAATGGGGGGAAAAAGAGCACATCCAGATTTTGAGTTTAGAGAACATCTCAAATAAAAAGAGAACAAGAGTTCCAAATAGAGAGTGGAAACAAGAAAAAGAAATAAAACTCTACCAAAATTGGACCATCAACGTTATGGAGCAGCATAAGTGTTTAAGGAAGAAGAAAACAAAAGTGGTGAAGAATAGAGCACAAATGATAGAGCTTAGTAGAAATCGAGAGAGGAAAATTATAGGAATAGTTGTTATTTTGTATAAATTTTTGTAATCTTTTAGCTTTAATAAATATAGAGATCTTGTGCATATTGTTGTGTATTCATTTAAATAGTTATTCAATGTTGAATTAGCTGTTCGAGTTATACTTCCAAAATCATTACATAATGGGATTTTGCAATAGAGTTTTTCTTTAGAGTTCTACCTTTTTGTAATATTACAAATGTTTGTTATTCTTTGATTATATATCATACAAAATATAAATTATAAATTTAACAAGTGAATAATGACATAAAAAGCTGCATCTTAGTGCATAACAACTACATAGTGGACATTTTTACAGAACACATATCAAAGAATACATTAGGTGCTTTCTTACATTAGAATGCCCCCAGCCGCCCCACCCCGCCGCCGTGTGTGTGTGTGTGTGTGTGTGTGTGTGTGTGTGTGTGAATGAGTTCAATTAAAAATTGGTAGTATCAAATTGTAGCTTGTGGGTTTGAATCGGACTGAAAATTTTGAATATATACTACATAAAGATATAAGTTATAAATTTAACTAGTGAATAATGACATAAAAGGTGCATCCTAGTGCATAGAAACTCATAATTTATATGAGCAAAATAATTTAATTATATCTCGCGATTAGTCCTAATTATGGCTCATATGTTAATATTCATGGCATATGCATTACATATATATCGGTTACAACAAGTTGTACACAAAGTGGACATTTTATTGGAACACACATAAAAGAATACAAGTGTATATCAACAAGGCCATGAAATGGAAAATCTTATCAAACAAAACATATTTTCTAGAAGATATCAAATTGGTGCAAATTACATTTTGTTTACAAGTGTGTATGTAATCAATACTATTTGAATATCGAACGAAGAAATCCCATAGGTAGAGGAAAAGGAATAAGTCACTATAGAAGAGGAATCTCAAATGGCCAAGAGGAAGTAGGTGTCTCATAATCAGACTCCCAAGACAAAACAAAGGAGTAACAACTCAAAGGCTTAGTCAATGTCCTAGCAAAATGCATACGAACACACGTTCGTATAGAGTTGTCTATAAAATAATAAGAATAAGAAAAATCATTGCCATTTATCCTTATTTCCAAGCTAGTTAGAATTGGGTGGAAATGTTTATCGTGTATTTGGGTATTGAAAATTGATAAGTTTTTCTCACATTGCCTCGTCATTTAGTAGTCAACTATTTTCTTAACTATATTTTTGCAATATCAAAAGTTTATGATATCCTCGTATTAGATGTGCCTTAATATATGTATCCCCCATATATTACATGCCATGAGTGTGTGAGCTCAATTAACACGTCAAAAAAATATTTTAACTCAAATAAATATAATTTGCAACAATTATTTCCATATATTATCGTGTAGCATAGCTAGTAAAGTGTTGGGATTTTGTGCAAACATGTAAGAAATAAACTAAACTAGAATTTGTAAAAATAAGTAGATCTGAAATAGACTAGAAGATACCAATGATTTTTACATGCTATTTATCCTAAGAGAACCCATTTGGGTAAAAACTTGCAAATACAATAGAGAACTTCAATCTTGTATTAACTTGAAAAAGCTTGCAAATACAATAACAAAGTATGCAAAATTTTAGCCTCCAACAATTAAGTCTTTTTAGCATATCTCTAACAATGAGATCATGTACTTTTATAACCAAAGCACATCCTATAATTAACCTTTCTTGGAAAACAAACTAAAAATTAAAATAATAATTTAAATCAAAGTCACTTATTGCTTCTACACTAAACTCAATTTAAAAAGCTAAATTAGCTTTACTATTATTAGAAACAAGCATTTCTTTAAAGAAAAGTGCCTAAAATATCCCAATACCCTTGCATAGGCACTACATGGGTTGACATCTACTAATAATCTCCCATTGTTTCCTAATTCATTAGGAGAACATGAAGGCATTCCTTAGCATTCAGAGGCTAGTAATCCCATTACTTCCCCACACCAAGTAAAATTCTTAGCACTAACCGCTTTAGTTAATAATCCACCACATTCACCTTTGTCTCCATGTTTTCCAACATCACCCTCTTCTCTTCTACGATTTCTCTAACAAAATAATATCACACATCAATATGATTTGGTTAAATGTGATACTTATGGTACTTTGCCATAATAATTACCTCATGATTCACGTCTTATCCTTACTTGCATTTTATACAAACCCAATTGATGCACATAGTATTTAAAGCTAGACTGTTTTTATACAAGCATGTGTTACCACCATGTATTCAACCTTTATGGTAGAAATAACAACACTTAATTGACATTTTCTCATCCAACTTACCATTCCACCTAACAAGTTCAAAACATAACAACTAGTAAATCTTTAGATATCATGATCGCCACCCCATTAGAATCAACAAAGTCATGTAGAAATAAACATTTTCTTCCAACAAGGCCCTTCCCTTAATAGAAAATATTATGATCGCTATTTCCTTTTAAATTTGAAAATATTCTTTACTATAGTCCAATGCTCATGACTTGAATTTGCCATATATTTTATAACTACTCATACACCATTATATGGCACTTGTTTCATGTTATCCAACTCTTCCTATGTCTTTGTACATTGTTCAATAAAGAGTTTCTAACCAACTAAAAATTGTGTGCTTATCGACTTGTTGTCATGCATCTTGAACTTTTCCAACACCATTTTCACATTCTCTAATTTAGCCAAATATTTGTATTCACATTATCCCTTTGATCCGCATTCCCGAAATTAACTTTGCATCATCAAGATCCTTCATGTCAACTTACTCAGAAATTTAATCTTTCATCTATTTGGTCATTTCCATGTTGTTGCCAACCAACATATCATCCAAATAGATAACTATGATGTTAAAGTTAACCCTTCTTATCAGAAGTACACACAAGGGTCTTCCTTTCTTATTTCAAGGAATGTGAACACACACATAAAAATTGTGAATCCACATCCTTGGTGATTGTTTCAATCTGCACAAGGACTTCTTCAGAAACAAATCATGTCCTCTTTACCCTTGAATTTTAAAATGTCAATTTTCTTCGTGAATATTTTTTTCCTCAATTTACTTATGCAAAAATGTTGTTTAACACCCATCTAACCTATCTCCAGATATGCTACAACAATAGCTAAAATAAATATAGCATAATCCATTTTTTCAACAAAGAGAAAATACCTCACTATAGTCAATTCCTTCAACTTGAGAGAACCCTTTAGCAACTAAAATAGCCTTATATTTCCCAAGTTTCCTACACATTAAAATTACTCTTGAAAACCCATTTTCAACCCACCAATTTTATTTTAGGATGTATATGTACCAAGTCCCATGCATCAATTTCCTTTAGAGTTTCCATTTCCTCTTTCATTAATATCATCAAACACTTAATATCGTTTGACCTAAGAGTTTCCTCTACTAACATTGGATCCTCATTATCTATTACCAATAATAGAAATATTAAATGGTAATCAAAATTTCTAAACTTATAAGGTGTTCTTAAAACTCATATTGACCTTTTAAGTCTAGAAGTAACACTATCATCCAAATCAGTTTCTAGATTTCACTTTGGCATGATGTCAAAATCATTAATCTCATGAATTTTGTGTTCTAGTGAGTGCTCTTGACTCCCCTGTATCACTTCATTACCTCTTATTTTCCCTACAAGTGACACCTCTTTATCTACCTAATTTTTAGCCCTCCTAGCCTCTCCTTGATCCCTTAGTGAGACCACCACATGAGATTCTACCTTTAGTTCTTTATATCTTGAGCTATCTTTTTCAAATATTTATCTACTATAAATTCCATGCCTTTCAATTCCATGAAGAAAATTTTTGGCTGTAAAAGACCTTTTAGAATCATGGATTCCACAACTTGTAAACTTTGACACCATTCCCATACCCCAAAACGATGCACTTCTCAGACCCAAAGTTAACTTTCGTTCTCTTCTCCTTTGGGATATGTTTGTATGCTTCACAACCAAAGACTCTTAGGTGTTCTAAAAATGGCTTCCTTCCTCTCTCGAATTTCTAAAGACTCTTAGGTGTGCAAAGTGTGAATATTGGTTGCCTTCCTCTCTGAATTTCCACTTATATATTAAAAGGATTTTGCAATCCAAATAATGGTTTTTCCAAGCTGCCTTCCACTTTAGAAATTAACGCAAAAATTTAGAAAAGCAATTGCGTAGCAAATCGTGGAAATTCAAGCTACCATCCACTTTAGAAATTCATGCGAAAATTTAAAAGAGGAGTTGTAAAGTTTCGTCATTTTGAGCTGCCATTCCTTTCCATTTTTCTCACGAATATTTAAAAGAGAAGTTACTACCTTCCACTTTAGAAATTCACGCCAACACAAGCTGCCCTTCCTTTCCAATTTTCTCGAATATTAAAAGGAGAAGAATTTTAAGTGCAAATCATGATTTTAAGAGCTGCCCTCCATGTCTTATTTCCATCCTACCTTCATCTTAAGGATTCCTTGGAAAATATAAAGCAAATTCACTTAAGCAAGTTGTTCCTTTAGCTGCCTTCCATCTCTGTTTTTCACGCTACCCTTCCTTTATATTTTCTATGCAAAAATTAGGAGTTTCGTAAAAGGTAAAGCATGAATATTAATTTCCCTTCCATACTAGTTTCCATGCAGCCCTTCCTTTATATTTTCCACGCAATTATTATAAGGAGCCAAGGCAAAAAGTTATTTAAATGTAAATCGTGGATTTCAGGCAGCTGAGTCTTCCAAATTGAAAGCATCCATCCACAAGGAAATCAACGCAACCTTTTGAAAGAGAAACATTTAAAGTATTTGCATGTGAAGCCAACAACTTTTTTTTCCAATTTCAACGTGGTTGTTCTTTGCCCATGAAAATGCATGCAAAGTCTCCCAATTAATCCCTCTAAAATCCCATGCATGTTGTCTAAAATCTCCCAGTTGAGCCCATGTTGAGCCTACTTCTCTTTGCTTTCATCCGAAGTAATTCCCAGAGTTCAAGGCTGCCCATATGCAATAAAAATAAAAGGGGGATGAGTTGAATGTTTGTCTGAATTCTTTCTAGACAATTCACTTGTGCACATACTTGAGAAGAACTGCAAAAGCTTCAAGGACAAGAGGTGAAGACATGATAAAGGAAACATCCGCAAAAAAATCATAGCTAATCGCTCAGGGGGAAATAGATGGAAACATTATTCCTCTCATGGGTAATCCAGTTGAGAAGTTCATAAAATCTACAGTGATGCCAAACCTTGATTGATGAGAGTCAAAGGAAAGGATTCAACAACATATGGGAGAAAGAGCTTCTCAGATTCAAGGTAGAGATAACATTCATATCATTCATGAGGTGGAAGTACAATGCATGTTGGATCAACATACAGAGTTTGGAAGGAGAACATGACTAAGAGTGTGGTAGATGGATTAAATTCTAATTTCTTCTCCTCCTTATTCTTTCTCTTATTTTCTCGACAAAGTAATTGAGTAATCAATTAAATTGTAAAACTTAGGTAATTGGTTTAAAACGTTACTTCGAGTTACTAGAAAAAGTCAATTACTTGGGAATAGGTGGCAGACATGCAGGGCATTGATTTAGTCTTCAGTTGTAAATCATGCATGTCATGCAAAGAGGAATTCTAGGAGGAAGATTGCCAATTGTTTCCTTTCTTATAGCTTCCACATGCAGGAATTCATTAAAAGTTACCTATTTGTATTTTCCCTCTATGCACTATAAATAGAGGAAGAACCTGGGATAAATAATCACAACTTGTTTAGCAGAGGCTTTTGTAACTAGAGCATTCTTGAGTTTTCAAACTTTGTGTTGGAACCGTTGATGTGAATCTCGTGGAAAGTGGGGACTAAGTGAAAGGTGGATTTCTAGAGAACTTTGTGTCTACATTACTTTGTTTGAGTACTTATATTCAAAGGTTTTAGATAAACTTTGTGTCATCTTTGATCTTGGTTAGAAGTTATTTCTTTCCTTCTTTCGTTGAATGTTGTGATTTATCTGTTTATTTAATTTGTGTGGATGAAATCAACTCTGATAACTATTGGTTGAGTCAACACATTTTCCTTTCTTCTTTCCCTACTTCTATTTCCCCCTCTTTTGCAAATATCCCATCACAATTGCTTTGTGCTATTTTTAGCATATTGCTAAAAGAGAAGAAAAGCTAATTAAAACACATGTATTATTCTATACCCCATGTGCCAAAGACAAAGATGAAGGGGATATTTTAAATTGCTTGCATGCTACCTTGGAAGTTGCGCCAAAGGGGAGGGAGGAGGTTTTAAATTAATTAATAAATTAGCAAGAGAAGTGTAGCTATGGTTCATCAGCCATAGCCTATTATTTATTTATTTTCATCACATGGATCTTTAGCAGGAGGCTAAAGGAAAATGAATAAAATAATATATTTTATTTTACATGCGAGAGGGGTCTGAAAATAGGATGCAATTGTCCTTATAATATGATTTTTGTGAATAAATCAAGGATACACACTTCTTTGGTTGTTTCTCTATTATAATCCTAGCTTGTACTTGCATCTCTGAATAAAAAGCTCCACTTTTGCCTTCTCATATAGCTTGTTTTTCGAGTTTTCATCGTGTTTATCAGGGTATTGTATTACTTTGTTGTGGAAATTCTTCCCTATATTATTGTCCCTTACCCAAACCTTTGAATTAATTTTTGCATATTAGTCTAGAGTTGTGTAGGTGTGTGGATCTCTATATTTTTGTATGCAGTAGTACATGTGTGTGTCAATCATTGGTGTATCATCTAAATTTTACATTTCCCACATTCCTTCTCCCTTTTCTTTGTCAATTTTATTAGTTTTAGGCAATTCACAAGGGAACCAACCCACTCGGAGGTTCACCTCGGTACCATAGATTACCCACAACCTTGAGGTGTTCCAATTTAGTCAACAAAAGAGAGAGTACACACCATTCTCTATTAGGGTGCACTTCGGGTGACAACCGCTATGTACCTTGGGATATATTATAATGTATATGGGTTGATGGAGATGTCGACATGTGGCACACATCCCCTTATCTTATTATATCATTCATTTATGATTTATTATGCTTAGGAGGTTGGCCTCAGTATTGGCCATAGGTTAGAATGGTATATATAGGGGTTAGAAGGTTGTATTTGATCATCATATTGAGTATTGGAGTGTTATTATATGGTTTGGAGGTTACCCCTCGAAGTGGCAAGGCTATTATATGAGCATATTTTCATCATTTATCTATATTTTGGTGTTCTCTCATGTTATTCTTCTGTATATGTTCTGATTTATACAAGTAATATCCTTACAAGTGGTATCAGAGCAGCGATTTCGGCCAAAATTAGGGCAAAAACCCTAATTTTTTGTTTCAAGTATATCTTGAAGAGTATATCGAATTTTTTTCCAATTTTTTCAGAATAATTTGGAAACACTCTAAGTCAGAATATCTGAAAAATTCAGCTCGATTGGATCTATTTTGAGATGTTATTGGTGTTTTAGGTTTTTTCATAAATTCACTTTTCAAGAAGCAAATTGTGGTATTTTTTAGCAAAATTTATATTTTCGGAAAGCTCTTGAAATTTCAGTTGGGGTTTGTTCTTTGTGTTTTTATCCATCTGCCGAAATATTTTCAGAATTCCTAAACCCTAATCATGGTCACGGGGATAGAAAAATTTTATGGAAATGGTGAGATGGATGCTAAAGAATGGTGGATAAAATTTAAGAATATATATTTCTCATATTTCATGACAAGGAATAGGTTTTCACATTATCTTGGTGGTCCTGCATGGATTTGGTTTTCTGAGATTAAAAATGACAGGAAGGATTGGTCTTGGGAGGAAATGGAACAACTTTTTATGGATAGATGGGACCACAAAGAGGAACAAGAGTCAAAGCAAGATGATGGGGAAGAATATATTGAAGAATCAAGAGAGAAAGAAGATGAAGAGGAAGGTGAAGAATATTCAAGAGAAGATGATGGTGCAGCATATATTGAAGAATCTAACGCAGAAGAAGTTGAAGAAGACTATGAAGAAGAGGAAGAAAAACAAGATATTGATGCAGAAGAAGATATTATAGCTCCCAAGAAGGAAGATACCATATTTCAGTTTCATGGATGCATTCAAAGGAATAAGATAATTGTTTCCATAAACCCTAACAGCAAGTATAACTTCATCAACAAGGATATGGCTCGACATCTACATATTCAAGAAAGTAATATCAAAGAAGCTCAAGTGAATGGTAAGAAAATTCAAGTTTTTGAAGATTTAAAACTTACTATGGACAAATATACTTTACATTCAGATTTTTTTGCCTTATATATGGATGGTTTGGATATTGTTCTTGGGTATCCTTGGTTAGAGACATTGGGGACAATTAATATTAATATGACAAATAAGTTTATGAAGATTTGGTACAAAAAGAAGAAGGTCACTTTACAGGATATCAGGCTTAATGGAAATCAAAGAAAAGTCAATATAGACCATGAGGATGATTTAGAATATGGAGAAGAAGGGAATAAGGATGATTCAAAAGAGGAACATGAAGAAAAAGAAGGAAATGATGATTCATCTACTCAAGAGAAAAAGAAAATATCAAATGCAAAGGTGGAAGAAGAAAAGAAATTTCAGAAACAGGTTCATAAGGTTGAGGATACTACAACT
Organism: Taxus wallichiana var. yunnanensis; assembly: GCA_018340775.1. Taxonomy (NCBI): domain Eukaryota; kingdom Viridiplantae; phylum Streptophyta; class Pinopsida; order Cupressales; family Taxaceae; genus Taxus; species Taxus wallichiana. Next base: position 594,579,770 of record CM031239.1, on the reverse strand, counting down.
GCAGCATATGGAAATCCACGTCAACATGAGAGAAAAAAATCATGGAGATGTCCCAGGGCACATCATATTTCCAACCAATATAGATATACAGGTAATTGGAGGAATAATCACTTTATTTATACAGGGGATCAATGGAGCAACAATTATGAAGCATGGAATCCTTATTATGGTTATCCTTATGTTGGTTATGCATGGAATCCAAGGATGATAATGAGTATTGGAGTCTTATTGTATGGTTTGAAGGTTACCCTCTCGAAGTGGTATTGGAGGTTGCCCTCGAAGTGGCGAAGCTATTATATGAGCATATTGTCATCATTTATCTATATTTTGGTGTTCTCTCATGTTATTCTTCTCGTATATGTTCCGATTTATACAAGCAATATCCTTATAAATTCAGGGATAAATTCTCTAAACCATCAGATATTTGGTTATTCAAGTTGTGGATTAGTGGCCCTACACAGATTTTCTTTTCTAAGTTAGAAAAGGAAAAGTCTAATTGGTCTTTGCAGGAACTGGAACAAGTTTTTATGGATAGATGGGCAACAAAAGAAGAAGAAGACGAAGAAGAAGAAGAAGAAGAAGAAAAAGAAAAAGAAAAAGAAAAAGAAGAAGAAGAATCAGAAGCAAAAGCAACATCAGAAGAAGAAGAAGAAGAAGAAGATGTTGATGATGAAATTGCTACACAGGATAGGATTTCATATGGTGGAACAAATTCAGGGATAAATTATCTAAACCATCGAGATATTTGGTTATTGAGTTGTGGATTAGTGGCCCTGCTACGATTTTCTTTTCTAAGTTAGAAAAGGAAAAGTCTAATTGGTCTTTGCAGGAACTGGAACAAGTTTTTATGGACAGATGGGCAACAAAAGAAGAAGAAGACGAAGAAGAAGAAGAAGAAGAAGAAGAAGAAGAAGAAGAAAAAGAAGAAGAAGAATCAGATGCGAAGCGCAACATCGAAGAAGAAGAAGAAGAAGAAGAAGATGTTGATGATGAAATTGCACATGATGTGATAGGATTTCATATGGTGGTTGGATGATCGAGCTTGGTGACAAGTGTGCAATAATTTAAAGCACACTCATTATATGGCTTCTTCTTATGTTTCGGGGACGAAACATGTCAAAGAGGGAGGCAATGCTATGTACCTTGGGATATATTATAATGTATATGGGTTGATGGAGATGCCGACATGTGGCACACATCCCCTTATCTTATTATATCATTCATTTATGATTTATTATGCTTAGGAGGTTGGCCTCAGTATTGGCCATAGGTTAGAATGGTATATATAGTGGTTAGAAGGTTGTATTTGATCATCATATTGAGTATTGGAGTGTTATTGTATGGTTTGGAGGTTACCCCCTCAAGGTGGTATTGGAGGTTGCCCCCTCGAAGTGGCAAGGCTATTATATGAGCATATTTTCATCATTTATCTATATTTTGGTGTTCTCTCATGTTATTCTTCTGTATATGTTCTGATTTATACAAGTAATATCCTTACAACAATAGAAACTAGAGAATTGATGATGAAAGAGGACAAAGAAATTGGATATGTGATGAGAAAAGGACATAAGGTTCCTATGTCCGAACAACCAACTCAAGAACGACAACTTATCTTCCAACATGACTTCCTCTCGGATCCCCCTAGGAAGCCACTATGCCACGTTTTCATAAGAAAAAGGAAAAGATAGTCATTCAGTCCAACCAAGGTTAGGATAGAACAGCTTTTGATGGGGTAATTCATACTGATGGAGCTTCTAGGGGCAATCCAGGCAGAGCAGCTATGGGAGTTATTGGGCATTATAGAGATGGAGAGGTCCAGTTTGTGCTTGCTGAAAATTTGGGCATCTCCACAAATAACATGGCTGAAATTAGAGCTATCCGTAGAGGAATACAGGAGGCTATTAAAGTAGGATGGAAAAAGATCAAAGTCCAATCGGATTCCAGAATCATGATGAACTTATTGAGGGATTCTTGTAATGGTAATCCTCCACAGTGGAGAATTGCCAAGGAAGTGTGTGAAATTTAAAAACTTCAGCAACATGTTCAGGAGATTCATCTCACCCACATCGCAAGACAGAGTAATAAGGCTGCTGATGCATTGGCTAATTAGGCACTTGACAACAAGGACATCATTTGCTATGGGCTACCTCCCCTATGGTGGTCAAAAAGATACAAGAAGAAATCAGAAAATCATAAATCTTGACTCTTCTCAATGATTATTCATATTGTTCTTTTTGTTTATAGTCCTAGAGATATGGCTAATAGCTTCCATGTTTGGAATGATAGAGTATGTAATCCAATACTTTTATCAATATAATGGGTGACTGATTTTTTCAAAAAAAATTGGATATGTGATGAGAAGAAGGTCAAGTCGCCCATAGAACAAATTGTAAAGAGGAAACAGAGGTTACGATGAGAGAGGTAATCAAAAAAGAAGAGAAGAAGCTAAGGAAAATGAAGAAGCATGTAAAAAAATAGAGAAAGAAGTAGTCAAAGAAGTTGTATATGAAGGAATCTAGAGATTGAATGAGGATAAATAAGGTGTAGCAGTAGCATATCAATCCATGAATGAGGTATGTAATCAAATTCCATTGCAAAATGAAGGTTTTTTTATTGTAAATACTCAAGAATATGAATAAAATAGGTTTGATAATTTTGTATATGATGAAGATTTGTGTAAATCACATGTTGAAAAGAAGGAAATCAATTTAGGAGAGATGATTATGATGATAGAAGTTAAGAGATTCTTGATGAAAACTTGACAACCAAGTATGAATCCAAAAGAGGATGAGCAAAAGAAAATGATAGGTCAGAGGTATAAAGCAGGTGAAGAAGAAGATGAAGAGGTCTTAAAAGAGGCCTTAGATATGTTTTACAACTTGATGACAACAAGAGAGGTATGGTGCACAAAGAGGCACTTGAAAAGGAAAGTGAAGAGAAGACTAAGAAAGAAGTGAGAGAAAAAGAGCAAGCAACAGCAAATGAGGATGAGAATTAGGTTATGAAGGCCTCAAAGCAAGAAGAGGTCAAGAAAGATGAAGATAATGAAGAGAGAGAAGAGAGATGAAAGTAAGAGTGAAGAAGCACATGAGGAAGTGCTTGTGGACCAAGAGAAAGGTCTGTTAGAGGAGGAATCAGATTGCTAAAGTTGATGAAATTTGTAAGAAGATGTAAAATGAAGAGTATGGACAATTTTATGTCCATTTAAACGAGGTAAGTGATGAAAATTGGATAAGAGGTATGTTTTTGTTGTGTTTGTTTGTAAAGGTGTAGCTGATGAAAACTTGAAAATAATAAAGAGGAAGGTGAAACTCAAGAAAGAAAGAAGAAAATGCAAGGATAAAAAGTAGAATATGGGACCCGTGTGGTCAAAGAGTGAGCAAGGACAGTGGGAGAGCAGAAGTTAGAGCAATAACATTCAAGAAAACTCAAGAATCATCAGAAGGAACAAATTTGTAGGTATTAAACACAGAGGTACAAGGTTGCTTTTCTCCACCTTGAGAGTATGATGTAGGGGCATCATCAAAAGGTCACCAAAGTTGTAAAATTCTCATTTGTCATGGTCAGAAGGTCAAGTTAGGTCCCTTAAGGAATGGTGAAGTCATGAAGGAAGTCCTAGTCATTCAATTTGGTCAAAAATTCAAACTACAAGCTTTCCCTCCATTTCCAAAGTTTTTAATTCTAAGCATGTATGAGAGAGAAAAGAATGAGTTGTAAAAGAGTAAAGAGAATGTGTCGATGGTCCAAAGTGTGTATGAGGAGTTAAATATGTGGTTTTGAGATATGCTTTAGTAAAAATGTTCAAAATGATGTAATATGCTAGTTGTGAGCAAAATGAGAAATAATTAGGGTTTTGAGTGAAAGAGAGAGAATGAGTTAAATTCGATGAAGAAGTCAGTTATGTATCATTCCTCAAGGGGGAAGGAAAGGAAGTCCGAGAAACATGAAATTTTGTATAAGGTGTATATATTTTAATGTGATAGCTATGTTTTGCTTAAGGAAACTGTGTGAATGATGTTGCTGTCTGCAAGTTTTTGGTCTTTGTATTGAAAAATTCATGTTGTGATCTGGACACCATCTTGTAGCACTAGTAGTGGGTATTTCAACATTTGATTTCAAGAAGATTGTGCATGTTTGACAATACACAAGCTAAAAAATAGCACCTTGCTCTGTTTTTGTTTGAATAAGTATTGTCTTCTTCATTAATATTTCTGAGGTTTGATCTCCATGGATTAAGGGGAAAATGGTTATCTTTTGATGAGTTTGTAGGATTAGTTTTTGAAACCTATTTGAGAAGAATTGGTAAGAAACTAAGTTAAATGTATTGATTTCATGTATGAGAGCCAATGCACACTTTACTCATGATTGTATGATGAAATTTAAAGGATTTGAAAGGTAATAGTTTGGATCTTCAAGGTGAAACACTTCCCTCTATTTATTTCACGTGTGAGAGATGATTATCGTTTGCTAATTTAGGGATTGGAAGAATATTATTGTGATAAATTTCATTGCATGTTTAGAAAACCAAGAAAAATAGCACTGTGACTGTGAATTCCTGAATCTGATCAAGTCTTGACTTATTTGTTATTGGGATAATTGTTTACAATGCATGTAAGCTACAAGAGAGGATTTCATAAGATGAGTTTAAAGCAAGAACGAGGTCTTCAAGTCGGCAGTCGAGCTTTGAGTTCCAAACTTAAAGTGTGATGGTTTCATACCCCTATTTAAATGTGCATGCGGGAAAATATTTGACTGTGGATGAAGATATCTTCAATGATTTCCATCACTATTAGCAAGACAAACCATTAGAAACCTCAAGATCAAATGGTAAACTTTGGAAGAAAGAATTAAGTGTTTTATACGCTTTTAAACATCTTGGGCTTTGCATAAGTTACGATTAGGGTTTAGAGCAAGATTAGTGGTTAAGGCCCATAAGCATTGAGTTTATGTCTGAAACTTGGTAGAAGTCATTAGGACTAGTTGCTAGGAGAGATTTTGAAAGAATTTTGATGAAAGAGTGGATGAATTTTAAGATATTGATGACAGTTTTAAAGAGGACAAGACCAACCTAGACCTAAGACATGATTAGAACCTAGAATCTTGAATATAAGGTACATTCTCCATAGGGAGTCACACTCAAACTTGGTACAGAGAAGTAAAGCCTAAATGGGTGTCGGAAAATGTTTGTAATTTGTTGAGAGGCCTCTTATAATGAAAGATATGCTAGAAAATGCATAAAACCGTGGCTAGTAGGAGTTATTTGCAAAAGGAAAGCAAAAGCAGGATTGGGAAAGAAGACAAAAGAGTTGGACTACAAAATTTACTACACATAGCCACAAGCCAAAAGGGTAGTTGAGGATGTGTTGGTTTTGTTGTGGGTATGTCTAGATATGTCCAACCTTGAATCTTCGAGGAATTGCTCTTGAGAGCTATAACAAAAAGTTATGAATCAATTGAGGAAGTTGGTAAGAGATTTTTGTTTCTAATCACTTTGATGATGTCTTTCACATAGGTTTGAGTGCATGAAACAAGTTACAGAGATGTGAAGGATTCTTTAAGGCAAAAATCCCAAATTTTCTTGTTGTTATGGGTTAAGAGTTAGTGAAGAGCAAAATAGAGATTGGTAAGAGAAAGTGAAATTTTCATGATAAGTGATCATTTAGAGAGTTGAGTTGGCATTCCATGAAGTATGAAAACAGGGTATGAGTGATGGTGAAGGCCTTTAAAGTGGATAAGATCAATTCTAGCATGTTGAGCTATTCTAAACTAGTCAAGATGTAATGTCCCCTAAAGGACACTTTTCAACCCCAAACAGATTTGAGGCAAATCCCTCAAGCCACAAGCAAATTATAGAAGATATAATAATTGTTTTTAATGCAGATCTGATTTATGTAGGAAAAATGCGACTAGGGCAAGGAAGAAAACCCATAGAAATCAGCCATTAAATTAAGATATTTCCACTCAAATCTGATCTACTGAATTTATATAGCCAATATATGGAAGAAAATCCATATTTTTGAGACACAACAAGGCTGAAATAATTTTATAAAATCTGCAGACAGGCTGCCCTTAAATATAGATAAAAATGGTACCTTTTACACCCAAATATTCTGAAAATAGACTGATTTGATTTATAAAAATCAGATTAAGAAGCAGCAACTCAAATCAGATCTGAAATACCTTCAAACACTTTAGATTTATTCTAGAGGTAGGTTGATCCACTCAGAAAAAGGGCACAAATTGATGATGGCAATCCTCTATTCAAAACCTTAACAAAATCTGCAAAACTTCTTCTTTTACTGCTGGAAACACACTGAAAGTTATTGCTAAACCAATGATGCACAATGGAAACCCCAAGGTGGAGAATCCCCTTGATCTCTTGGAGGGTTTTCATCCTCAAGAGAATATTTCTAAAGGGTTTCGTCTTGATACCTTGGGATCTCTCTAACTTACCTGGAATTTTGCCATGTTTCTTGACATGTTGGTTTCAACAAACTTGTTTAGAAGCATGTGTCTTGGCATGTCTATGAATGTGCAAATTAGAGCACGTTCCTCGAGGATTCAAATATGATTTTCCATCTCTTCCATGGAGAGAGACTTTGGGAGGTGTGTCCATTTCAAATAGCAGTCATTTTCTTTTTAGAGGGTAAGTTGGGTTTGATGGTGGTGGCCTTGGGACGGATTTGAACAAATTATCCCAGTTCTTCTCTATAGATCTGTGGAATTTCTTGTACCACCGCATATTTAAAGATATGGGAAAGAGCATGATTATGGTAGTCAATATCCATTTGAAGATCACAAGAAGTATTGTCTTGTGGTGCCTTCGGATTCACCCTAGGATTCACTTACCTCGAGGCCAATCGCAGAGCAGATCCATTTGTGGGAAGTGAAAATTGGTCCTGGTTTCAAAGGAGGACTTAGCATGGAAGGATTCCTTGTACTTCTCATCTAACATTAAATTTTATCTACTAGTAGCTTCTCACATAAGCCACCTACATAACCACATTGAGAGTGGTAGTCATCTACCTCATTTAATTATCTACATAACAACATAAACTACCACCACATAAATAGATAATGGTTATGTGAAAAAACATGAGCCTCATAGAAAATTAGATCATTTGCATGTTTAAGCATACAACAAGGAGATCTTCACCATTCAGAATGTTTCTGTGAAGCTATATTCTATTTTTATCTTTAAAGTGTCGTCTGCCAATTTTTTTGCTAGAATGGTTTTAATTTTGTTATGAAATAATGAAAAAGTAGACATCTTACTACATTGTTTAATGATTTTCTACAGAGGTTCTGCTTCTCAACAATCCTTTTACTATTAGTAAGTTGGACAATTCTTTGCTCTGCCTTTGCCTCCAATTTTCGAATTTACAACTATTGAACATGGAATTAACATGGAATTTTTACATGGAATTAACATTGACCATTTTTGCCATTAGATTTTGTGATTCATTCACCCAAGAAAAGTGGATCTGTTTAGTGTTTGAAAATAAGCACCATTATATTCGTCTTTTATATCTTCAAGGTGTAATATTTGAGGCAATATATCTTGGACTTACTGCAGGAGAATGAATTGTGAGCATCTTTGGATGAATGGTTTTAATCATATGGCTATTTGTAGTTTTAATCATCAAGTCAAGTTATACGGCAAGTTTGACCTCAGTCCTTACTGTTCAACAGCTTTCACCCACAATAAAAGGAATTGATGATTTGATATCAAGCAATCTTCCAATAGGGTATCTATCAGGGTACCTTGTTAAAAACTATTTGTCAGAGGAGCTTAATATAGCTCAATCCAGACTTATTCATTTTGATTCTCCTGAAAGTTATGCTAAAGCACTGTATGAAGGACCAACCATAGGAGGTGTGGGAGCAATTGTAGATGAGCTTCTAGTTGCCCAACTCTTCTTATCAACCTGGTGTGATTTTGATTTTGTTGGTCAGTCATTCACCAAAGGTGTGATTTGTAAGCACTCTCTTCATTTGTGCACACAACCATTCTTTTTCTGGAATTGATCAGACACTATTACGAATTTCATTTTGAATTTCTGAATCTATCTTTGTACTTTTCCTCAAGATGCTGAATTGTATTATTTCCCTTTTCATTTTTTTTGGACCAGGTTTTCCAAGAAGGCTCCCCACTACAAAATGACATATCGACAGCGATTTTGAACCTTTCAGAGACAGGTGAACTTCAGCGAATCCATGATAAATGGTTCAATGTAGATAGGTGTAGTTCAAACACCAATAAAAATAGACCCAAGAAACTTGGCCGGAAAAGCTTCTGGGGCCTTTTCTTGATTAGTGGAGTACCATCCTTTCCTGCTTTTCTTCGATTTGTTTGTCGTTTCGTTCTTCACTTCATGCGTCGTCCAAGAACTTCTGATGGTTTTCCAAGTAGTGGAACTTTACTGAGAATATTTTTTGTTTTCTTGATCAGAAGGAGATTGATCAAAGAAATGAAATGTCCAAGAGGAGACAGACTGAAGAACAGGGGGAAATAAACCAAATTACGAGTGAATGTACACCTTCACTCTCCACCATATGATATCGGTTTTCATAGTTACAATTACTGGGTAAAACCTTGCTTGGTTGATAACAAGTGTAATTAGTGAATACCAATCTACTGAATAAGAAGAAACTTATTAGCCAACCTCCCCTTTGCAGATGGTGTGAATTGCATGCAGTCCAATTTAAATGACAGATCCAATCAATGGCAATACTACAATCACATCTAGGACTATATTAATTATATTCCCCAATCAGCAATGAAATTAAGACGGTGTCTCCTTGGTAAGAGGGATGCTTCTTTCAAATAACAAGCTACTGTTCCCAGGCTCTAGATATTAATTTTATCCTTCTTGAGGACTCTGGTCAGTCTTCGAACTGCTTGACAATTGTTTTGGCCATACCTGTTGTGAACAATAAAATAATCCTTTTTAGATACTCTTCACTGTTCCATGTTGTGATTTAATTTAATTCTTGCAACCAGTGGAAAGAGAGTTTGAATGAAAATAGTGTCTTCATAACTAGTTAGTTGCAGTTGCACCAAAACTAAGTAACCACATTCAGCAAATTTGATGTGAAAATTTTGAAATTCACTGAATACTAAATATGACTAAATTTTTTGTTAAAATTTGTTAAAATTCATTCATTCATTGTTAAAAAGCATGTGGACATATAGTCAAGGAATAAAAGGCTCAAAAGACTGTCATTTATGTGTGGAGTATTTTTAGCCCCACAACAGTCAATACCCTGACACAAGGAAAACCTTAGAAGACATGTATGCTTGATAGATATGGCAGATGGAAACTAAAAAATGGCATGTACAAAGCCAATTTCTTATTGCTAGGATTTCTAATGCTACACAAATCATAATCCCTTATGAAATTTGAAATATCTTGCATTTTTTTCAATAGACATAATTTTGGAATTTGCTAATATCTTGGCCACACCAAAGAGACCAACTACTTTATTTAAGAATTTGCTTCTCTCATGAGCTTAATTACTTCATCCCTTGGTACACCCAACTTTCCAACTCGTAGAGAAGCCCTTGCTAGAGATGTTAGTCTTTGCATTAAATTTGCACCTTGTGTATCTTGCATATACCTCTCCAAAGTCTTCTAATCTAGTTAGAAGACCCTTAGCCTATTCTCCATTTCTTGTAGGCTAAAGTGGTGGTGCAAGGGAAATAATTTAATAATTTAAGTTGTCCAAAAAGTAACTTTAAGTTATATTCATAAAAAGGCAACTTATGTTTATTATTAAAAAGGTGATTATTATTAAAGCAACTCAAAATTAAAATAAAAGGAGGGGACATTGCTTTATGAGTGCTTTTCCTTGAAAAGTATGAAAGTGAAATTATAAAAGTGGGGCGATTGGGCTCATTTGGGGATCACTTTTCAATCATCTATGTTTACATTGTGAGTTTGAGCTTCTGCTTCAACTTTCAACATCTGAGGATGAAAATCCTCGGTGAATAAGGCTTGGAGATGAAACTCCTCTGGTCTTGTATGGTGGTTCCATTCAGGGATTGCATTTGTGCTTCAAATCAAGTCAACAATTGAATTTCCAGGGCATCATTCGGATAATCTCCAGATTTGTCATTATTAGCCAAGACATCATTAGGAGCTAACATCATCATTGTTTTAGGACTGATGTCACATTGTTGAGCAATTTTGAGGGTTGATGTCCCCACCCTAAAGGCTTACGTCATCTTCTAGAGCTGTTGCAACTTGTCGTATTGTTGACATCATCATTGGGGGATTATTGCAGCGAGTTTGGACATCTTTCCAACCAATAATTTAATCTTAACGGTCATCTATAATTTTTTTAATTTATTTGTAAAAGTTAGCTAGGGCTTCAACTAACTATTATCCGTATTGTGTCTTTTGTTTTCCTATAAATTAAGTTCAATAAAATATGGGTTTGTGTCCATACATTGTATTTTCATATTTCCATTATAAAATGGTAATTTCAATTTTTAATATTCTATCGTAATGGTTTGCTATAAAATTCATGTAGTATTAATTTTCCCATAAGAGGACATCACCGTGGTATCGTGAGTGAAATTCTTCGCACCATGAGATCTTGATGCTAGAGAAAGACACCAAGTATTACTAGAGGAGAATTCTAGGGGAAATTGCATGGGAGACAGAGAACAAAGAGCTCCTCCTTCAGATGAGATGAGTTTTTGTAGGAAATACTCGGCCATAATCAAAGGGATATGGAAAGAACCCTCCAAAACACCTTGAGGGAATCCATGATAGGGTTAGTGCAAGCCTTGCAAAATATTAACCAGAACAAGGAAAATCGGGAGAGGGAAGCTCTTTAGCCCATGAAAGGACTTCAATTAATCCTCCTTCCAAGAATTTTAGAGAAAAGTTTTTACAAAAGGAAGAGGAGCAACCAGATGAGGTAGAGACGCAACCCCACATAGGTCATTCAAATTAATAATATAAACAATATACAAACAATCGCTGGAAATAATGAAAAATAATTACTAGCTCATTCAAATTAATATTCTTAAACATTTCATTGGAAAATTCATACGACATTTTTTAAAAATAAATAAATAATAAAACACTATCGGGTTTTGCAAAGAAAATAATATAATAAATCGAATCTATAAATTTATTATGAACTATTATTAACAATCAAGGATTAAGCGTGCTATGTATATTTATATTTAGATTTAAAATTGGCCTCTTTTTGAAAACATTGCAGCTAGATGATCAAATAATTGTGTATAGAAAAATTGGAGGGGGTTTTGGGCTCTGCTAGGGTTTAAGTTTTAGCTATTTGTTCATGTCTGTCTTCATCCGTACATCTATCATTTTGCGCAGTCCCTTAGGGAAATCTGCAGGATTTTGGTTTTTTCGCTCATTAATTTTGTTGCGTGGGACTTTACTCCGCCCTTTGGGTGGCATTTTGCCCCTTTTTAATGGCCTCCATGTCGACACCCTCATCTATTGATGCAGGGCTCATTAACATAGTGTGGCTTCCAACCATGGCTCCGAAGAAAGCTCAGAAATTCATCCCGAAGGTATTCAACGAGGTAATGAGTTTGATACTCTTTTCTAATGTTGTTCTTGATTTACCTACTTTTGATAATGCATGTAATTGGTTTGAAAATTACACATTGGTGGCATATTTTGTTGGTTGAGTCCCCCCGAGAGCCTTTTAAAGCAATGGGTTCACAACCACTGGCAGAACCATGGTGTGAAGCTTGAAGGCGTCCAAAACCTTGGAAAGGGCTTTTTCTTGTTTCATTTTTCAAACCCTGAAACATTGCAAGGCCATTGTTAACCATGGTCCTTGGTTTATCCATAACTCGTTGGTTGTTTTCTCTCACTGGACTCAAGACTTTCAAGTCTCGGAACATGTGAAACTCAAGGTCCCTGTCTGGATTGAGTTTCTAGGGTTACCTTTTTGCCTTTGTGGTCTTTTATAGGGGATCTTGTCAAACCCTTGGGATGGCTCATTTGTAATGAGAAACCCAAATTTTTTAATGCTCACCCTCAACACCGTGTGTGTGTGTGTGTGTGTGTGTGTGTTGAAGTGGACCTTTCAAAGGATCTTAAAGAATCGATTGATATCAAGGTCAGCGACACCCGATTCACTCAAAGGGTTCTTTATATCAATCTTTCAAACACTTGCTTTCGTTGTCAGTCACCATCGAGCACATGATTTGTGAATGTCCTCTCATGGCCGACTTGTGTCCTGCTCTACGAGAAAAACACCATCAAACCCTAAAATTTCATCCGATGGATGGAAAACTGTGACTAATAAAAAGGTGCTTCAAAGGGCCCTGCAAAACCGCAAACTTTTGTTTATCATCTTGTTGTCAACAATGGTGCTAGTGCCTCCACCACTCCTCCAACCAAACAGTCAGATCCTGCTAAGACTAAACCGCCTATCTCCCACTCACATGTGGTCGTGAATGTTATTTCCCGATTGCCCTTCCAGTCAACCCCTTTGTTGGGGTTTCTGTAGCCTCACCAAGATAGAAAAATTGTTCTTGTAGCCCTTCCCCATGGAGGATGGTGAATATGTGCAAGAAAGTGTAGACCTTGGACCTTTGGAGAGCATTTGAGCCCGGTTCTCAACCAAACCTCTTTTTCTCCCAATCAATATGAAGTCCTCTCTACGTTGGACAATGAGGGAAATATGAATTTAGATCTTTCTCAATGATTGTGTACTCTTGGAATATTTGAGGAGCTTATTGAACCGACCCAACGTTATCTGGTCAAGGACAATTGTCAACACTTTAGCCATATGAAAATTTTGTGTTTGTAAGAAGTTAAGATTTCGGATTTTTGTTACATTCTGTAGCTCGTACTATTTGGCCATAGGCCATATGTCACACCTCGAGTCATGAGCAGGGCCGTGGTGGGGTTATGATTTGATTTCTCCTGACATTTCCCAACATGTGATCTCGTGGGGTTTGGACCCCACACATCGTGTGGTGTGGACTTTATGTTTGATTTTGATGGTCATATTTTTGGTCTTGCTAACATATATGCCTCTAATGATGTGGGGAAAGGGCTCTTTTTTGGTGTTGGCTTGCAAATTCTTTGTCGGATGCTTTGTGGGTGGTGTGTGGTGACTTTAACATGATAGAGAACCCAAATAAAAACAAGGTAGACTTCCAATGAGGTGGTGTGTAGGGGAGAGAGGGAAGCTTGGTTTCACTTTAGGCATAAGTTGGGCCTTTTTGACCCTAATTTCCCTACCATCATCCTTCTTCAGCTCCTTGGTTTACTTGGTCCAATTTCTGGGATGGGAAAGATCATGTTGTTAAAAGGCTTGACCGTGCTCTTATGCCCTCTCAAGAATTTTTCTACTTTGCTCATGTCTTCAGGCCGACCCGTGGCTGTGGCCAACACTTGCTTTGCTTTCAGATCACTCGCCCATCTTCTTCAACATTTCTTGGAATCAACTGTTAAGAAACAAAAGGGAATTTCTCAATTTTATCTCAATATTGCTCACCTCAAACATGCTTCGGATTGTGTCTCACATACAACACATTTGGAACCTGGTCCCTCGACCCTCGGATTCCTCTGGATGGATTCAATGGTGGAATGATGCCATCAAATGCACACCAGTATTTTTGTGCACTTATGGTAAACAAGCTTCCATTTTCAAGAAAAATGATCATGCAACTACTTATCATGAGTTTGAAAGAATTTCACATGAACTTGAGGCTTCTCCCTTCAACAAAAATTTACAGTCTTAGGTTGTTGTTTGGAGGCATAATCTTAAGATTCATGAAGCTTACAATGCTGGGAGCTTAATTGCATGCTAGATTGCATTGGCTTAAGATTGGTGATAGAGCTTCTAAAGAATTCTTCGCCATGTTGCGGTCCAAGCACTCTTCAGATAGGATCAAATCCATTTTGCATGATACTATAAGGCTAACTACCTTACTTGATATCCTTCAGGCCTTTGTCCAGACACTATCATGGAGTTTTTTGCTAGCTCAACTAGTCCACTCCTACTAGAGAGGAAGCTCTTTTGAAATGTCTTCAGGTGGTTCCCTGCAAAGTCTCACACTCTTAGAGGACTGCTTGTGATCACCTTCTTTCACTCTCTGATATGAAGGAAGCTGATTTTCAAATGGAAACCGACAAGGCCCCTGGCGTTGATGGTTTTCAGTGGAATTTTACCAAACCCTTTGGGACACGGTTGGTCCAAACCTCCACCATGTTTATTTGGAAGCTCTTGATTCCAATTCCTTGGGGAACCTCATTAATCAAGGCAACATCAAGTTCATACCCAAAGCAGGGGATCCTGAAATCATCACTAACTGGAGACCCATCACCTTGCTTAATGTTTCTTATAAGATTATTGCTAAAGATTTAGCCAACATGATTGCTAATCTCTTTGCCTTTAATTGTTAGAAGTGAGCAAATTGGATTCATTAAGAACATGTTTATTCTTGATAATATCATTGTTGTTTGGGAAGGTATGGAATGGGCTCGCCAATCATCACAACAAGATTTATTTGTTAAGATAGATTTTGCTAAAGCTTATGACAGATTGAGTGGTCTTTCATTTTAGCTATGCTCCAAGCTCTTGGATTTGGCCCTAGGTTTGTTCAGTCTATTCAAATTCTTTTTTTAGAATGTTGGGGCTTGTATTACTATTAATGGGGTGTAGTCTTCTAGGTTTGGTCTTTTCAGTCTATTCGCCAAGGCTTCCCTTTGGCTCCCTCCCTATATGTGTTGGCCATGAAGGTTTGAATTATCTTCTTGCCCACAGAGCTTCTCAAGGACTTGTTAAAGGTATCTCGTTACCTTCAACTTCTCAACAACTTATCAATGGTCATTTTGTTGATGATTCATTTCTCACTCTCTTGGAGGAAGAACAATTTGTGTGTCAAAGCATTGGATTGTTTAGACATTTTTTGTCTTGCTTCAGGGTCTACTATTCAATGGGAGAAAACCCAATGCTACAGGAAGTCTCAACTACCCATGCCTAATTGGCTTGCAGAGATGAAGTGGAGCTGGATTGAGCCTGGTGTGTAGTTTAAATTCCTTGGGATCCCTTTCGCCTTCCAGGCCACATCTACTCAACTTTGGGCATATGTTGTTCAGAGAGTTGAGCGCAAAATTTCTTATTGGATTTCTAAGCCTCTCTCTTTAGCAGGTAAGTTTCAAATCTGCTCCAAAGTGCTAGCTGCCACACATGTTTATTATTCTTCTTGTTGGGATCCATCTATTGTTGCTTATGCCAAACTTGAGAAGTTGCTACGTAGGACTTTTTGTGGGCCAACACTACAAGGCACAAGGGTTTCCATAGGGTAGCTTGGGACATCATGTTGTATGCCTAAAGAAGTTGGGGGCTTAGGTCTGATTGACATCAAACTCTAGGAAAAGCTCTTTGTGTTAAGTGGATTTGCATAGTTTAGAGGGTAATGAAGCTTGGAAGGTGCTTATTTGTCACAACATTTGTCAGGGGGTCCCCTTGGGAAGGATCGCTTGGAAAGGCCTTAATTTCCAAATTTTTGTTTTTCCAGTTTTTGTTAAGGTTAAAGGTTCATTTATATTGCAGAGTATCTGGAAGGCTTGGGAGTTGCTCAAACCTAATTTTTGGGTG
Source organism: Taxus wallichiana var. yunnanensis (assembly GCA_018340775.1). Taxonomy (NCBI): domain Eukaryota; kingdom Viridiplantae; phylum Streptophyta; class Pinopsida; order Cupressales; family Taxaceae; genus Taxus; species Taxus wallichiana. The sequence continues at coordinate 594,564,158 of CM031239.1, read as the reverse complement.
GGTGATGGTTTCAAGTCTGGTCTTTCTATTAATTCCTTGTCTCTTTGGTGGTCCCCTATGTTTTTTTTTCAGAAAAACCCATCAGCTTTAGCCCCTGGTCTAAAGCTCTTAGATTGTTTAAAAGGGAATTCAATTTCATTGGGATTTATTCTGCAAACATTCCAGAGACTGGCTTTCTTGGGATTCTCTTGCTTTAAAATTTCAACTTCTCCCTATCTAATGCAAAGCCTTGATCAATTGATTGAAGGTATTCCTAATGAGTATTTGCATAAAATTGGGCTTACCTCTGGTGTTCCTTGGTCATCATCTGGAATTGGCCTACTGCTATGCCTTTTTCCATTACAAACCCTCCCTCGGTTATTCATTGATGGCTCCTAAAGTGATTGATTTTTCTATTCTTAACAGACGCTGGTGCCTTTCCTCTTCACCTCTATTTGGTCTCGTTGTTTTCAGAGGGTTTGGTCTGCTCATGTCGAGCCCAAGAAAGGCCCATTTTTATGGTGCATCCTTCATCAAGGCCTTCCGAAGTGACACTCAACTCATTCATTTAGGGTTTAATATGGTTTTTTGTGTTGCAAATGAGTTTGAATCTATTAAGCACATTTTTGGTTTTGCCCTCGAGTGCAAATGGCTTGGAGATGGATTCATACCCTTTTCCAACCTTTTCTCCAAAATTTTCTCTTGGAAAATGGCTCTTCTATGGGGACTCAACCATGCTACCTACAATTTACAACAAATTTTGGCACATTTTCAGAACTGAAATATTATTCATGCTATGGAAAGATAGAAATAATGCAGTTTTTAATAATGTTATGCTTGATTATGATTTCTCTATTACTAATAAAGTGGTTGTGATCTCTAATGTCATGCTTTAGATTCAAAAAGCCGAGAAGGTTAGGCTCGAGGTGGAGCATCTCTAGTGCCTCCTTGATCATTGGGGTTTGGCCCCTTTGCTGTCATCGGGTTCCCCGAATGTGCCCCCACATTGTCATTCACCATAGTTGCATCTTCGTTCCGCCGCCGCCACGCCATCATTCACCGCCACCACGTCATCATTCTCCGCCCGCCGCCACTCTCTGCCTCACCACTGCTTTGCCTTCGGCCGTGGGTGGGGCTAACTCATCGTTGTCCATAGACTCTTTCTCCTTAGCGGATATCTCCTCACTCTCGGCCTAACTTCACATGTGCTTCCTCCAACGGGTTCTCTAGTTGGTTTTCTTCTACTCTAGGCAAGTTTCCTCGGATTTCGTTGGCCATTCTCCCACTCGGCTTGCTTGATGACTCTAGTGATAAGCAAGATAATGGATGGGATGTGTGGGATCCTATTATTGATGATGCTTTCCCCTCTATCTTGGGTTGGGGAAAAAGCATGACAATCCTCCCCTCCCCCCTGCCCATGCCACCCATTTCCATGAATTTTGCATTGTTTATGTAGCTTTTTAGCTTGACTTGCTCTCTTGATATTTTTGTTGTAAATTTTGACATTGTTTATGTACCCATTTTTTTGGTGTATATATGACTTGCACTTTTCTCTCGATAGAAATTTTTTAGCTCGATGTAAAATTTTTATATCTATATATGGGTGTGACTTTTCCACCCATTTTTGTATGAATGACATTGTATATATTAAAAATAGCATTGTCTTATTAATAGATGGGAGTTGTTATTTTTATGTTTATCTTATTTATATGCATGTCTTATTTATAAGCATGTTATATTTAGGTTGCTTTGTGGTTGAAGCAAACTTTTACAAAGAGGTGCACAAGTTATATATATGTGCATGGATTTACTCTTTAGAATATGAAAAAAGAGAGAATTGTATTGTATTCCTCTGGACTGAATAAAGGAGAAGGTTGGCTTGTTTTTGGTGGATGTAGCCCACATTGGGTGAACCACGTTAAATCTTGGGTTTATCTTGTGATTGCATGCTTATATTATTTTTGTTTTAATTTTGTTTTATTGCTCATCTGTGTTTTGATCCTAACAACTGGTATCAGAGCAAGGATTTTGTTTTGAAAAAAAAGCTCACATGAGGGTTTCTTGTTTGAGTGGGAGAAATGATCAGAAGATAGCAAGTTCAGGGTTGAGAAGTTTAATGGCCAAGAACTTTCAGCTATGGAAGATGCAAGTGGAGGACTACCTATATCAGAAGGATCTTTATCTACCATTGAAAGGGAAAGCTTTAAAGCCATCACTATGAAAGATGAAGAATGGGATGTTCTTGATCGGAAGGCATTGGGAACGATATGGTTGTGCCTGGCAAGCTATGGTAGCTTTCAATATTTCTAAGGAAAAGACAACGGTAGATCTAATGGAAAAATTGGGTAAATTGTATGAAAAACCCTCAGCCTCCAATAAGGTATATCTCATGAAAAGTTTGTTTAATATGAAGATGTCAGATGGTGATTCAAGTAAATGATCATTTGAATGAATTCAACATGGTTACTAATCAATTAAGCTCTGTAGGAGTAAGTTTTGATGATGAAGTTAGGGCTCTTTTGATTTTGTGCTCATTGCCTGAAAGTTGGAATACTTTGGTTATGGTTGTGAGTAATTTTTTTTTGGTTCAAACACTTTAAAGTTTGATGATGTTATTGGTGTGATTCTTAGTGAAGAGATGAGAAGAAAAAGCACAGGTGAGTCATCTGGTAATGCTTTGAGTGTAGAGAATAGGGGAAGACAGAAGGAAAAAAAAAAGGTCTGGACACCGTGGAAGGTCTAAGAAGGGCAGATCTAAATCTAGAAGCAGGATGGTATGTTGGAATTGTGGAAAAAGGACATGCAAAGAAAGATTGTTGGTCTTTAAAATCAAGGAAAGATCAACAAGAAGGGAGAAAAGAGGCAAACATAGTAGGTGATGTGTTACAAGATGCTCTTATTCTTTCTTTAGATAGTAAATCAGAATCTTGGGTTTTAGATTTTGGTGCTTCATTTCATGCAACTCCTCATAGACAATATTTTCAAGATTATGTTCAAGGGAATTTTGGGCAGGTATATCTTGGTGATGATGAGCCATGTAACATTGTTGGAAAAGGAAGTGTTCATGTTAAATTGCAGAATGGTAACACTTGGGTGTTGAAGAATGTCAAGCATGTTCCTAGCTTGAGGAGGAATCTAATTTTTGCAGGGCAATTAGGAGATGAGATGGTTGTATGGTTATATTTATAGCAGATTCTTGGAAAGTTACCAAGGGTTCTCTTGTGGTAGCAAGAGGTAAGAAAGTAGGTACTTTGTATTTATCCACTGTTAGTATTGATCCATCTTCTATTTTAGCTACTACATGTATAGACACAACTCTATGGCATCACAGACTTGGCCATATGAGTGAGAAGGGGATGAAGATTTTACATTCATAGGGAAAGTTGTCAGATTTGAAAAACATAGACCTGGACTTTTTGTGAGCATTGTGTGTATGGGAAACAAAAGCGTGTGAGATTTCTCAAGGTTGGATCAACCAAGAAGGAGCACAAGTTAGAGCTTGTTCATACGGATGTGTGGGGGCCGGCTCAGGTATCTTCTCTTGGTGGTTCACAATATTATGTTACTTTTATTGATGATGCTACTAGGAAGGTTTGGGTTTATTGTATAAAGAAGAAATATGATGTATTTAATACTTTCAAGAAGTGGAAAGCTTTGGTTGAGAATGAAACAAGTTTGAAGTTGAAGTGTCTCAGATCAGATAATGGTGGAGAGTATTGCAACAATGAATTTAATAACTATTGTTCACATAATGGAATCCGTAGGGTGAAGATAGTTCCTAGAACACCACAACAGAATGGTGTGTCAGAAAGAATGAACAAGACTATCATGGAGTGTGCAAGGAGCATGAGATTGCATGTTGGATTGCCCTTACAGTTTTGGGTGGATGTTGTAGATATTGTTGTTTACTTGATAAACAGAGGACCTTCAAGTGCTTTGGAAGGTGGAGTACCGAGGAGGCTTGGACCGGTAAGGAGGTAAACTATTCTTTTCTGAAGTTTTTGGTTGTGAAGCATTTGTGCACATTGATAAAGAGAATAGGACCAAGCTAGAAGCTAAGTCAAAGAAATGTACTTTCATTGGATATGGCACTGATGATTTTGGATTCGGTTGTGGAGTTTGGATGAGAAGAAAATCATTAGGAGTAGGGATATTATTTTCAATGAAAGGGTTATGTACAGGGAACAACTACAGGATAAGAAGCTGGAAAAGTCTGAGTATGTAGCACTTGATGAGATAAAAGATAGAGAAGTGCTCAAAGGACTGGAAAATCAACAAGTTGGCATCAATCCTAGCACATTCGGTGTTGATTATGTAGATCAAAATCAACAAGAACAACAAGAGCCTCAAAATCTAGAAAATCTTGTAAGACGTTCTACTAGGGTAAGTAAACCTCCTGCATGATTATCTTCGTATGAGCTTTACTATTGTTTATTGATAGATGGTGGAGAACCAGAAAGTTTTGAAGAAGCAATGCAGGTAGAAACATGGAAAAAGTGGGAGCAGGGTATGGATGAGGAGATGGACTCCTTGGATCACAACCAAACTTGGGATTTGGTTCAGTTTGCCTGCAGGAAAGAGAGCATTGCAAAACAAGTGGGTTTATAGGTTGAAGGAAGAAGAAGGTGAAAAAAGAGGTACAAGGAAAGACTTGTTGTGAAGGGATTTGCACAGGAAAAAGGTATAGACTTTGATGAAATTTTCTCTCTGTTGTTAAAATGACTTCCATTAGAATTGTTTTAAGTTTGGTAGTTGTGGAAGATTTGCATCTTGAACAATTAGATGTAAAGACTACTTTTCTTCATGGTGATTTGGAGGAAGAAATATATATGGAGCAGCCACAGGGATATGAAGTCAGGGGGAAGGAGAATTGGTGTGCAGATTGAAGAAGAGCTTGTATGGCCTTAAGCAAGCTCCAAGAAGTGGTATTTGAGATTTGATAAGTTCATGATAGAACAAGGTTACTCTAGATGTCATTTTGATCATTGTGTTTATTTTAAGAGACTAGATAATGACACCTATATTATCTTGTTGTTGTATGTGGATGACATGCTTGTGGTAGGGTCAAACTTGCAGGATATAAATGAGCTAAAGAGACAATTAGCCAATACATTTTCCATGAAGGATTTAGGTGCAACAAAGAAAATTCTTGGCATGAGAATCAATAGAGACAGAAAGAGTAAAATATTGACTTTGTCTCAAGAAGAGTATGTGAACAAGGTGTTGGACAGGTTTAGGATGCAGGATGCAAAACCAGTAAGTACACCATTGGCAGGGCACTTCAAGTTGAGTAAAGAACAATGTCCTAAAACACATGAAGAGATTGAATATATGTCTAGAGTTCCATATGCTTCAACAGTTGGAAGTTTGATGTATGTTATGGTATGCACAAGACCAGACATTTCCCATGTAGTGGGAGTTGTCAACAGATACATGAGTAATCTAGGAAAGGAGCACTGGAATGCAGTCAGTGGATTCTCAGATACTTGAGAGGGACCAATAGTAGAGAAGTTGTGTTATGGAGGGTCAGAGGTTTCTTTACATGGATATGTTGATGCAGACATGGCTGGAGATTTGGATGGTAGGAGGAGCACCACAGGTTATGTATTCACTGTTGGTGGCATGACAACAGTTAGTTGGATTTCTAAACTGCAGAAGATTGTTGCCTTGTCTACTACAGAGGTAGAGTATGTTGCTACTACAAAAGCAAGCAAGGAGATGATATGGATGCAATGGTTCATGGAAGAGTTGGGAAAGAAGCAGGAGGATTACAGGTTATTCAGTGATAGCCAGAGTGTAATTCATCTTGCAAAGAACTCAACATTCCATTCGAGAACCAAACATATACAACTCAGGTATCACTTCATTAGATCAGTTTTGGAGGATGGACAATTGATGTTGGAGAAGATCCATACAAGTCAGAATCCTGTTGATATGTTGACAAAGGTGGTGACAAAAGAGAAGTTGGAAGGTTTTGGCTTTGATAGGTCTTCAAGATTGATCTTGAAGAAGAGAAACAAGTTAGAGAAGAGTCTGAGGATGAGCTGTAATAAGTGGGTTGCAAGTTAGTCTCCAAGTGGGAGATTGTTGAAGATGTGGAGTCTAACTAATTGCAAGATGAAGTGGCAGTTTGGTTTTTTTTTTCCTTGATTTTGGGAGGAATGCATGGCCATGGATAAAAATAGCATTGTCTTATTACGGGAGTTGTTATTTTTATGATTGTCTTATTAATAGATGGGAGTTGTTATTTTTTTTATTTTTATCTTATTTATATGCATGTCTTATTTATAAGCATGCTTATTTATATTTAGGTTGCTTGTGGTTGAAGCAAACTTTTACAAAGAGGTGCACAAGTTATATATATGTGCATGGATTTACTCTTTAGAATAAAAAAAAAGAGAGAATTGTATTGTATTCCTCTGGACTGAATAAAGGAGAAGGTTGGCTTTATCATAAACCCGCACTAGGTCAGCAGTGTTTATAATACTTCTTGGGTACCCAATTGTTTATATTGTCTTTCATTGTGGTTGTATAACTTTCATGCTATATTTATCCTTCTTACAAAGGTGTCTATAAAATAATAAGAATAAGAAAAATGGTTACCATTTATCCTTCTTTCCAAGCTAGTTATAATTGGGTGTCCATGTTTATTACGTATTTGGGTATTGAAAATTGATAAGGTATTTCTCACATTGCCTCACCCTTTAGTAATCAATTATTTTCTTAACTGTATTTTTATAGTATCATAAGTGTTTGATATCTCGTACTAGGACGCACCTTCATATTTATATCTCCCCACATATTACATGCCACGTGTGTTAGATCTCAATTACTAAGTCAAAAATATTTTAACTTAAATAAATATAATGTGCAAAATTTATTTTCATATATTATCATATAGCATAGCTAGTAAAGTGTTGGGATTTTATGTAAACATGTAAGAAATAAAGTAAACTGAATATGCAAAAATAAGTAAATCTGAAATAAATTAGAAGATACCAATATTTTTGACATGGTGTTTATTTTGGGAAAACCCTTTGGGTAAAAACTCGATAGAACTTCAATTTTGTATTAACTTGGAAAACCCTTAAAAAAACCAATATGCAGAGTTTTGGCCTCCCATAATTAAGTATTTTTACCATACCTCTCACAATAAGAGCATGTACTTTTATAACCAAAGCACATCCTATAATTAACCTTGCTTGGAAAACAAGCTAAAGCATTAAAATAATAGTTTAAATCAAATCCGCTACTTCTACATTGAACTCAAGTTACAAAACTAAGATTTACTATTATTAGACACAACCATTACTTTAAAAAAACGCCTAAAATAGCCCAACACCCTTGCATGGACACTACATGGGTAGGCATCTACCAACAATCTCCCCATTATTTTATACTTCATTGTGGAGAACATGAACTCATTCCTTATCAATTGTGGGATATTAATCCCATTACTTCCCTACACCAAGTAAACTTCTCAAAGACTAACTCGCTTTATTCAATAATCCACCAAATTCACCTTTGTCTCCATGTTTTCCAACGTCACCATCTTCTCTTCTACCATTTTTCTAACAAAATGATATTGCACATCAATTCGCTTTGGTTGAGCATGATACTTAGGGTACATTTCCAAAACAATTACACTATGTGATTCACATCTTATCTTTATTGCCTTTTATATGAACCCAATTGAGGCACATAGTCTTTAAAGCTAGACTAATTCATTACAAGCATGTGTTGCCACCATGTATTCAACCTTTATGGTCGAAATAGCAACACTTACTTGATGTTTTCTCATCCAACTTACTCGCTCCACATAACAAGTTAAAAACATAACCACTAGTGGATCTTCATAGATCAAGATCACCACCCCAATCAAAATCCACAAAATCATGTAGAAATAAATTTTTTCTTGCACCAAGGACCTTCCCTTGATAGGAAATATCATGATCACTATTTCCCTATAAATATATGAAAATCTACTTTACCACAGCCCAATGCCCCGGATTTTCCATATATTTGCTAACTACTCCTACCGCATATGTGCAATGATAGAAATAATGTATAACATTGTATACATCATGCTTCCCACCACACTTTGATATGGCAGTTGTTTCATGTTATCTAACTACTCTTATTTATTTGTATATTGTTCAACAAAGAGTTTCTAACCAACTGAAAAGTGTGCACTTATCAAGCTTGTTGTCCTGCATCTTGAACTTTTCCAACACCATTTTCACATATTCTAATTCAGCCAAATATTTTTATTCACATTATCTCTCTTGATCTCCATTCCCAAAATTAACTTTACATCATCAAGATCCTTTGTGTCCAATTGCTCAAAAATTTGATCTTTCACCTATTTGATCATTTCCATGTTGTTGCAAACCAACAACATATCATCCACATAGAGCACTATGATGATAAAATTAACCCCTTCTTATTTTAAGTACACACAAGGATCCTCTCTTATTTCAAGGAAAATTAAAACACCCGTCAAACTTCCGAGTCCACATCCTTGGTGATTGTTTCAATCCATACAAGGACTTCTTCAGGTGACAAACCATGTCCTCTTTACCCTTGAATTTAAAATTTTTAGTTTGCTTTTGTATATTTTTTCCAAAATATCCCCATGCAAAAATTTTGTTTTAACATCCATCTGGCCTATCTCCAGATCATACACTACAACAATAGCTAAAAGAAATATAGTAGAATCAAAATTTTCAATACAGTAAAATACCTCACTAAATTCAATTCCTTCGACTTGAGAGAACCCTTTCACAACTACAAGATCCTAATATTTCTCCAATTTTCCCTACACATTAAAATTATTCTTGAAAACCCATTTTCAAATCACCAATTTTCTTCTAGGAGGTATATGTACCAAGTCCCATGCATCAAATTCCTTTAGATTATCTGCATTTATTCTTTCATTAAGATCATCCAAGACTTACTTTCATCTGAACTAAGATCTTCCTCTACTATCATTGGATCCTCATTATATATTACCAATAATAGAAAAACTAAATGGTAATCAAAATTTCTAAACTTATAAGGTGTTCTTAAACTCATACCGACCTTTTAAGTCCAAAAGTAACACTATCATCCGAATCGGTTTCTAAATTTCACTTTCACATGACGTTAAAATCATTAATATAATGAATTCCTTGTTCTAGTGAGTGCTCTCTACTCCCATGTATCACTTTATTACCTATTATTTTTCATTTTGGTGAAACCTCTTGATCTACCCGATTCTTATCCTCATAGCCTCTCCTTGATCCCTAAATGAGACCACCATTGAAGATTCTACCTTTAGTTTCACTATATCTTGAGCTATCTTTTTCAAATATTTCTCTCAGTAAATTCCATGCCTTTAAAGTTCATGAAGACAATTTTTTGGCTGTAAAAACCTTTTAGAGTAATGGATTCCACAACTTGTAACCTTTGAAACCATTCCCATACCTCAAAAATATGCACTTCTCGGATACATACACATGAGCTACCTCTAGCGGGTCTCTCCCTTCTAGGCCTCCGACTACATATCCCATCACACATATGATTTATAGTATGTATTTCCCACCTAAGTCTCCTTTTAAGTATTATGTTTCATATTCTATGGATCCTAAATAAATTATACAACCATAGATTTCTAAATATTGCAGTCTACCATTATTACACATGTGAAACATTTGAGTCCTAAGTCTCCTTTACTTGATGGGTATGTCACATCTCCTAATAAGGCCCTTGTCTAACATATGTTGTCCTACCTCTTACATAGATAATTTCAAAAATAGAAAAACATTAAAATAATCACATAACACAATTTAAACACTAATCACATAACACTAAATCAATACCTACACGTGACTTGATTTGCTAGCTTGTTACTTTAGATATGTTGTTTTCCATATTGGTTTGAGAGATAACATATTATTCTATACACATTCTACACACATATATTCATGAGGTATGTTGATCTTGATGCAGTGCATCCATAGACTATTACACAATGACAAATGAAATCCTAGACCCATTTTAGTGACCATGATCATCTAGGGGCATCACACATAATATAAATGTTATTTTGTTTTATTGTAGTTACTCTCACTTCGTCGTTATGCTCAGTTTCTTATATTGTGTATGTGTTATCTTTTAGAATAACAGGACCAAGACATGTATTTTTTCCAATTAGTTTATCTTTCTCTATATCCCTTATGGATATTGTTTTCTATTTATTTTCACTTAACTTTTGTTCCTATGTATGTAGCCTATGACATTTTTATGTTGGTTTAGTGACACTTTGTTGTACCTTGAATATGGCTTATGTAGCCTCACTCTTATGCTTGTGTGTGTGATACATTTGTATCCCATGTTTTTGGTCTCTTGGTCCTTTTGCGTGACTAACATATGTGACATTTATTATGTATTTGGATGTTAGATTACTTTTAGACACCTAGAATTTGGTCAAGCAATTGTAATACCTAAATTACACTATCCTCTTTTCTGTAAATTGACGAAACTTCATCAATAACCCACCAGTATCCCTCTACTATCGTTAATTAATGACATTTCGCTAATTAATTAGCCCTCTTATTACTCAGGATGCCGATTAACACTATTTTTTAATTAACATCCACTTTTACCTTTCACAATTAATTATTCTTAAGTAATTACGAGCGCTAGTCTAAATCAATAAATCGTCATTAATTAAACCATTTCCTCTCTTAAAATCCTGCAAATCATACTAACGTTCTTCTAAAGCCTCTATAGGCATCCATGCTTCTATTAATTAATCATATTTGATAAATTAAACCCCCTTTCAACTCCCACAAAGTGCATATACTTTATTAAACATACATGGCCTTTGTATTTCTTCTTTGGGCTTTATCCCACGCTCACCAATTTGTTAGCCTTGCCTCTTCAAGAAACTATATAAGAAATCCTCTCCCTTACCTTTCTTCTTACACCTTAATTTCCCTAAGATAAACTATAGACATTTTGATCTTGAGCCATTCTCCATTTGAAGGAAATAGCTTCTCCATCTTGCATCCATTCTCTCAATCAAGAGCATGGGAAGATCCAAAAATGTCCTCAGAGCTAGCCATGTTTTGGTGAGATTCCATCTTCAAATATTGAGGAAACCACTCCCTTTTGATTGCTAAAAGTGATCTCAATAGGTTCATTTGTTAGATTAGCAATCTAGAGAGTAAGACATAACTTAGCATTTGATTTGAAGTTGTTCATGCATTAAATAAGTTATATCTCATTAATTAGCGAAATGTAATTAATTAACAATAGTAGAGGGATATGGTGGGTTATTCGACGAAGTGTCATCAATTTATGAAAAATAGGATAGTTAGTATGATTTAGGTATTAAAATTGCTTGACCAAATTTTAGGTGTCTACATTTTCCCCTCTTTGGGGTGGCGTAAGTGATGCCACTTCAAAGATAGTAGACAAGTACAAACAAGTGAATTTATTGAGGGATAGAATAAAAATTAGTAGAATGAAGGATGTCCCCTTGAGTTTCGATGGGGTGATGAAAGAGGTCGATTGACAATTGAAAAGATGAAGAGAAAAGACCAAAGTGGGGGAAAATCCCATTATAGTGGGAGATAGACGATGATATACCGATAATCAATATAGAGTAGAGATGTGGGCATCGATCCCCGGATAATATTGGAGTACAAAATATTTTGTTGAAAAGTTCATGGGGTATCATTGTGAAGCACAAGATATGATTTTCTTAACAAATCTGTTGGAAATGATTTATAACAGTGATCCCTATTGCCCCAAGTGAGTTGGAAGAATAACATCGATAAGAGAATAAGATGGAAGAAAATGAAGATGAAGGGGATGAAAATAGCTTGCATCCAGTTAATGGAAAAACTACATTATGTCATTATATTGCAAGTAATCTATGTCATTGGTCCTTATTAAAATATATGCAAACAACAAAAGTGTATCATGACATGAAATGCCATAACACGAACATTTGTTCATTTCAAAGCACTAACTCAATGCAACATATAGAATGTAATGCAATATGAGAAAGTAAACAAGATAACCTAATAGGGAAACAAGTACAAACACACATAAACAAACAACGTTCAAGACAGTTGTACAAATGTTTTTGTTATTGAGCTTTGATTTTGACATGTGCAAATTAATGAAATGGGTTAAGAATAACACCCAAGCAAGGATACACGTGAGGTGAATAAGTGAAGGATGAAGAAGTATAGGAAAAGCAATAGTGCTCTAGGAAACTTCCTAAGCAACGCGCCATGCAAAGGAATATAGAGATGCCGAGAAAACTAGCTTTTGTTGATGTGGGGTAGATCCGATGATGATCTGTGAGTCATGCACAAGAACATGAGAGATTCAAAGAAAGATGTTTTGTAGGAAAAATTTTTATGTTCGAGTACAATGCATTTGACATAGATTTTAGTGCATACATGATGTTTACAAATTTTTGAATTTTTATATTTTTTTTTGGATTTTTAAATGATTTTTCCATTTGTTTGGATTTTTGAGTTTTTATAATTTTTGTAGTATTTTTATTGTTTTAGAAGAATTATAGGAGAGAAGATCGTCTTAAATAAATAAAAATTCCCTAGGGAGAAGAAATGGTCGTTAGTACCAAAACAAAATACCCGACGCGATGAAATATGCGAAAATGATTATTTGTTAAAAATAAAAATTGCGGCGGATGAAAATGCATCGTGGGGGCAATCAAAATAGCCATATATACCATGATAGGGGGTAAAACATCATGAGTAGTTATTTGTTACCAAAATCTTACAAATTTTATATTGATCTTGCTTTGATGTGCGGGAGAGATGGTGCAAGTTCATGTCTAGAAGAGGCACACGTACATCGCTCGAGAGTACATGTGGGAACTTGGTGATGGAGCTCAGGTATGTGAATTGAAAACTTTTCTTGCTGAGTCATTTATTATGAGGTAGAAGTAGGCGTGATAGTATGTGAGGCCCTGGGGCACATATATATCATCGGGGCGCATATGCGTGAGGGGACACACATGCACAAAGTGAGCATGCATGCGCCAAGGTATATTTTTTCAAGGACACTAACGTAGATTACTTGCAATATGATGACATAATGTGGTTTTTACATCAGTTGGATGAAATTTATTTCCATCCCCTTCATCTTCATTTTTCTTCCATATCATTCTCTTCTATCAACAATATTCTTCCAACTCACTTGGGGTAATAGGGATCACCTGCTACAAATCATTTCTACATATCTGTTAAGAAAAGCATATCTTGTGCTTCACAACGATACCCCCATGAAATTTTCAACAAAATATTTCTTACTTGGTATTATGTGGGGATCGATGCCCACATCTCTACTCTATATCGATTATTGGTATATCACCATTTGTCTCCCACTGTAATGGGATTTTCCCCCACTTTGGTATTTTCTCTTCATATTTTTGATCGTTGATTGACCTCTTTCATCACCCCATCGACACTCGAGGGGGCATCCTTCACTCTACTAATTTTTCTTCTATCCCTTCAAAAAATTCACTTGTTTGTACTTGTCTACTATCTTTGAAGTGGCGTCACTTATGCCACCCCAAAGAGGGGAAAATGTAGACACCTAGAATTTGGTCAAGCAATTTTAATACCTAAATTACACTAACTATCCTCTTTTCCGTAAATTGACGACACTTCGTCAATAACCCACTAGTATCCCTCTACTATCGTTAATTAATTACATTTCACTAATTAATTAGCCCTCCTATCACTTAGGATGCCGATTAACGACCTTTCATTAATTAGCATCCACTTCTACCTAGGTCAATTAATTATTCTTAATTAATTACAACCGCTAGTCTAAATCAATAAATCATCATTTATTGAACCATTTCCTCTCTTAAAATCCTACAAATCATACTAACATTCTTCTAAATCCTCTATAGGCATCCCCCTTTTATTAATTAATCACCTTTGATTAATTAAACCCCCTTTCAACTCCCAAAAAGTGCACATACTTTATTAAACATACATGGCCTTTGTATTTCCTCTTTGGGGTTTATCCCACATTCACCAATTTGCTAGCCTCTACTCTTCATGAAAGCTATATAATAAACCTTCCCCTTACCTTTCTTCTTACACCTTATTTTCCCTAAGATAAACTATAGAAATTTTGATCTTGAGTCATTCTCCATTTGAAGGAAATATCTTCTCCATCTTGCATCCATTCTCTCAAATTGAATAGTATGGGAAGATCCAAAAATGTCCTTGTAGCCATGTTTTGATGATATTCCATCTTCAAATCTTGAGGAAACCACTCCCTTTTGATTTCTAAAAGTGATCTAAATAGGTTCATTTGTTAGATTAGCAATCTAGAGAGTAAGAAATAGCTTATCATTTGATTTGAGGTTGTTCATGCATTAAAGAAGTTGTTTCTCATAAGCTCTTATCTTGATGGTTTAATAGGGTTTGATTGATTGCTTAGAAGCTACTAGGTGTTAACTTTGTTTTAGCATGGAAAATTTCTATATGAGCACATACTTATATTATTTCTTTACTTTGTATTTGTTTACTACTATACATGATTGCTTGTGTGATTGTTGTTTGTTGGTGTGTTTTTTATCTTTACATGCCATAGTATTCACTATGTGTACTTCCTTTCTAGGAATAGGATCCTAATAATGGCCACTAGTATGTTAGGTTTAATTTTAATCTAATTAAATGAAGCTTACACTTAGAATATCTATAATATTAAACATTTATAATATATACATCAAGATAAGACATTTAAAACAAAATAAAACATGTTGAATAAGCCTAAGTAATGAAATCTCAAACCTCCCTTTGATTGTTTGGATGTTCTTTTGATTTATGGATGTTTGTTGAACCATGTGCAAGATTAACGAGAGTTTTTTTCTTAGGAGGAGTATTTTATAATTCAAATAGTCTTCTTATACTTGTGTTATTCTTATTTCAAAATATTTTACATTTAACAAAGGGGTTTTCTCAATTATCCTCTACTTTCTAAGAGTAGAATGTTAGCATGAGAATTGGGTGTTTTTTTAGTAGGTTGGGTGTTTCTCATATAGGCTTCATCTTTAGGATATGTGTTGACCATGATGCATGTGAGATAATGAAGATGTGGGATTGGAGATAGTTAATTAGGGTTACTATTAATTATTTAGGATTAATAATTCATTTGACGAGATGGAAATTAGGCAGGAAGAAGGGGATTTCATTAATCAACTAGGAGTTATTTAATAGGTTTGAAATAGATTGTAGAAGTAAACAAAGAGTGAATTTATAGATAATTTAGTGAAGTGAAGAGATAATTTAATTAGTTAACAATGTGATGCTTAATTAATAAGTGAAGTGGAAAATCGTATTTGTTTTATGATAGTAGAAAAATAAGAGAATTTTATTTCAATAAAGAGGAAAAATAGTTTGACGTGGCTTATTCCTCCTCAAGGAACCGAGTAGCGATAAGAGAAGATGATGAACACTTGAAAAGTGGAAAATGATTATGGAGGAAAAAAATCCATCACAATATAAAAATTACATCGTGGCAAATCAAAATCATCACGAGAAGGTGTTATATATAGGAGGGGAGGGATGAAAAATAATCATTTTCCCCATCGCAATTAGAAGAAAAAGAGCTTTGGAGTAGTTGATAAAAGAAGAAAGGAGAGCATGGTAATTGATTTACCCTCATTAGTGCAAAAGGGTTTCAATCAACATAAGGGTTATGTCACATAGCTAAGACACATCATATCTCACTACTACCATGTTGGGTACATTCTATGCTACATGGTTAGCCCGCTATTTTGGTATCAAGTGACATAAGGGCACCCCTATGGGTTGGTTAGTTATACATACTAACAAAAGACCTTAAGAGGACTACGCGAGGCTTGATTTCTTGAATGAGTATATTTAGTGTAACACTTGGATTAGTTCAACATATAGAAGTTTGAGCATCAATGGTGGTCTAGCCTCAAATTCACACACATTGTTTTCTCCTTTGGTTTTCTAATTCTCTAATGAAGGGTTCTAAAGGATGTTAGAGTTTATACTTTGTTGTAGGTCATCACAGGTTATTCGAAAACTGTGCAAGAAATAGTGACATACAATGAGCACCATTTCTAGGCAAGTGAACCACATAAGAAGTTACACACATAAACAGTCTCCAGGTCTGAAACCATACAACTTTACTAGATTGTATATCTCCTGCCTAGACCATAAACAATCTATATGGTCTTATACCTATTCAATTTATAGATTTATAATCCTAATTGTAACATCCATAGCCCCATATATTCCTATTCCACTGCTTTTACACCCAAATCTTTCTAGAATCATCCCAAAAAACTAATTTTTTCTGTTACCTTTATGTTTCAAGTAGATAATTTTTTTATCAATCATTTAGAAAATTTGTAGTTAAATACATTATTTTATTCATGGATGATTAATGTTGGAATTTAATTTGATTAAAATAGTCTAAATGTTGCTAACCCTTACATCCTTCTTAGTTATACAATAAAATTATAGAAATTAATTAGGGTGTTAACATAAATATAGTTGCATCTTTACAATATTATATGCCTAAGTTTATAACTATGTATGGATTGAGGCCTCTTTTGGGTGCATCCAATGTACAAGGTGTATGGATTGAACTTCATCGCAAAAACTAATCTTTTGTAGGGTTTTATCCTAGGTTAGGATTTTGGGTCTATGTAGGTGATTATAGAGTGTTTCACACATAGTGAGACCTAACATCATAATGTGAAGCATATTCCACTCACTTATAGAGGTTCAAAAAGTTACAAAGTGCCATATACTACCCAGACCAAACCGTTTAGAAGGACAAAACTGATAAATAGTTTGGTCCAAATATAACATGATTTGGATCATGTTTACAACTCACTTTCCAAATCTAGAGACAAAACAGTCTTTAAGATATTTCTAGCTAGTTCATCCATATCTCACACCAAGATTAGGTTCTAGACCAATCAAATAGTTAAGTGCACTCAAAAAAAAAAATTTAATCGTATTTAAAGCACATGTGCTTAAATTGAATAAAAATTTGATATATTATTTCATATGTATAGTCAGGTTTTAATGTTGGAGAATTTATCTATAAATTTGATTTTACAGTCTTGTAACATGTATTAACACCTATTTTTTTGAAATATATATCCTAGTTAGAATTAAATAAATTATTTATAATTTGGTTTAAATCACCTAGTAAGGTGGTACATAACACTAGGATCATAACAGGTGTGCAAAGATAAGAAAGCAATTGAAGTGTGCTAAGAAAAAGTGGGGAGAGTGAATTTGTACATGCAAGTGTACTGCAATGTCAAGATCAACAATGTCAAAGGATAGATTGCCAAATTTGAGTGTGTACATTTTTGCCCCTTTAATTATGAAATGAAATTACATTTTTAAAGGAAAATATACTTGATTGTGTAGAAACACTTTGTTTTTTATTACAATAATTTTCTTTTGTAGTATATCGTTGTGTTGGTGTTGGTGTACTCCAAAATGAAACCTGTAACACATAGTGTATTCAATGCCCAAGATAGGAAACAAAACATTAACTCAAAATGTAATGAAAGTACCATTAAGATATGTGCAATAAGAAATGCCAAAAGAGATGTAAAACATGGAAGGAATACACCTATTTGTTTCACGAGGAATGTGCTCCCATTCTTGTGCCTTGGAGATGTTGGATTTGCTAAAATCTAATGAAGAATTTGGGGTGATCAATCCCTAATTCATGTCGAGGAGAGGTTGATGCATTAGGTGTACCAATCCAACACATGAATGCCTAAGATAAGAACTTAGAGGAATATGAAGCACCCCACTAAGGAAGAAGATCATTCAACAACTCTGATATCTTCCCCTTAAGTGCAAAGAGGACAAGAAAGTTCTACATACGAAGAAATTAACCACTTCAATACCTTCCATAACCCCACATATCATACCTCTACAGATGGATATAAGCCCAATTTTGTAAATTAGAACACATAATAGAAAAGAGAACTAATTTCCCCCATACTCTTCCCATGTGTCACACAACTGAGTAGAATCGATTGCAATCCTGAAATTTGAGTGAAGAAAGGAGAGCCATGCCCCCAATGTGCCTAATACTTAAGATGATATTGAGTATGTGGAAAAGAGATAGAAAAAACTCCACGCCCCCTAAATTTGTCCCAAAATGAGTCGACTTAGTATAAACCATATGAAAATGTTGTAAGAATGATGAAAAACCTGAGACTGTTGAAAGATCTAAAGAAAATGCCCCCTGGGAAAAACTGTATAATAGGTTCATAACTATCAATATGGTTTCGACTAGGCTTTACGGTCTTGAACCCTATAGTATTTTATAAATTCATGTGCTTGAGTTCTAATGAGGCATTTTGTATGCCTCTACATATGTTTGTGCCTGCAAATATGCCTATATCGTAGAATAAAACCCCGATGTTTGCCTCAAATTTTGAGATGTGTGCGATGAATAATAAAACAATGTATGCAAGAAAAACATGTTCTTTTATATTTTAACAAATATTTGAATGTTTTTCAAATTTTTGAGGCCCTCCCTAGAGGCATAGATGTGATCCTATTCTCCAAAGAGAAGGAAGTATGATCCAAAAAACTCCCCATGGAGGGGAGTAGATAGAGATTATGCAACTAAAGGATGGGAAGAAATATTTCCCCCCAATGTGTGTGTGCAAAGTGAGGTTTAGGTGTAGAACCGCTCCCTCAACAGTCAAGTTGAACCTATAAATAGAGTTACCATCGGAAAGGAGGGGAATAGCATGAGAGCTACCCCAAAATAACCTTACAAGAATTAAAGGAACTACGTAAGATGGGGGTCAAATGTCGAATGTGTCATAGAATGTGACTCAAGTGCAAGTAGAACCATAGTGATGATATGTTCTAAAAAAGGCCTATGAGGAGAACCAGAAATAACATAGCATTGAGTAGAATGTGACGTGGTATGTCTATATGGTGGACTCGAAGAGTGAGATTTCTTAGAAGGCCAATGAGAAACCATGGAGTGATCTAGAAAGCTAGAATATTTTCATAAATTTCTATGAGAGTGTGAACCACTAGAGACAATGTGCACAAAATAAGGCCTAGGAGGAGATCTAGAGGTCTTAGAACTATGTGATGTAATATGTGCAACTAAAGGCCTATTAGGAGACCTAGAATTATGTGAATTTATATGTGCAACCATAGGCCTATTATGCACCATAGGAGGAATTCTATTATGTGAACTAGTATGATGCACTAGAAACTATAAAAATAAGAAATATGCTAGGAGAGAAATACTAAAAAGGAACACATCGAATAGTGACAACTTGCTGATGACTAATAAACTTGATTCATTGATGAACAATGGATGGAACATCCCTAAGAGGACGTAGTCAAGGGAAACCTAGATGTAATACTCCAATGGGATAAAATTTAGCAACCAAGAAGGAAGTGTATGTAGTGATAGATCCAACTATGATTGGTAGGGTAATGTGTCAACAATGTGCATCAAAATCAACTGCAAGACTCTCGAAAGTAATGCCAAGAGATTGAAGTAATAGTGATGCACGATCATTATCTTTGCTATGTGGAGTAACCAAGACACCATGAATAGGAATATGATGAATAGAGACTAGAATAGATAATGTGTTAGAAATAAGTGAGTCATCTATATCAACATCATAAAAATAAATGATTGGTGGAGAAGATGATTTGCGAAGTAGTAGTGCCAATCATAACATCAATTCGATGATCATACGAGGGCAAGTGATGGGACCACACGATGAGTGTTATGAATTTCTAAAATAGAAGTGTCATTTATATGCTTAGGAAGTGAACATTGAATATTTTCAAATTAGAATTAGTATTGGTGGGCTTAGAAGATTCTATGGCCAATATATTAGTTATAGGAGTAGTAGTGTAAAAATAGCCCCACTAATGATAATATGCTAGTGGTGAATCTTTAAAAAGGGTGATATTTAGAATCCATAATCACACGTGTTTAGAAATTTTTACTAAGTGACCCCATCCCCACACCCTTAGAATCCCTACCATCTTTCCTTGTGATTAATTTTCAAGAAGACATAATCATGACCACACTTAGTCCCTTAAAAGCCATTTGTTTTATCATTGCTTGTGGAAACATTTGTGTTTAAAAATGGAAGAGTAATGACACTCCCGTGTTTTGTTACAATGCACATTTTCATTGGATAAGTTATATAGACACGTTCATTTATTATTTTTCAAATTAAATTTAATAGTGTAATTGATATCAAATCCACAACAATATTAATAACAAAAAAGTTATGGAAAACAACAATAAAAAATTATTATTATTAATATATTACAATTGTAACTCAAGAATAAATGGCCAACCTAATGATTGTTAGAGTAGGTATTTACCTTAGCTCATGTTCATCTAGTTACTTTATTTACCTTTGTTGTATTTATTCTCGCCACTTATGTGTGTGGATATTTCTTTAATCTTATTTAGATATTAGAAGATATTATCTAGTTGTTAGGTATAGTTCTTTCCTTGATCTATGGTATTGACTAGACCCTTGATATCTAGTTCTCTCCTAAATCTATGGTCATGACTAGTTATTTCTTTGATTTATGACTTGATCTCGACCTTGACTAGTTCTTAGATTGTTATTCCTTACCTATATAAGTAAGGCCCGTTCTCATTGTATTTCATTGAGTTCCATAATAATATATGATATTATTTCTCATTTGTTTTGCAAAGGTTTTATGTAAATTTATTCTAGCGAATTAATTTCATCTTATTGATCGTGGTGTTTGATTAGCATCTGTGTTCTTGGCTTGGTACGATCTGGTTATCGTTCCTTTTAGTGATATGCAGCCTATGAATTGGGCGCCTCCTAGTAATTGGCACCCTCAGCAACTACTTATTTTCTTATAGATTAATCCGACATTGTGTATAACAAAAATAAGACAATTGCTCAAATCAAATGGCAAATTTTTGTATTTGAGAGAGGTGAGAGAGGCGAACTACTATATATTCAAATATAATTGGATTCCATCTATACAATGAGAATAAAATATTAATCCATGTGAAAAATCTAAATAAGAAACATTCGACATGTAGAAAAAAGCATAAATCTTATAATCAATTTGTAAAAATAAAAATAAATTTTTTTGGTCCCGCATACATTTTCTTTCAATCCCTTCTATATAATTACGTCAAGATGTTACCCCTATGGGAAAAGGCTTTGTAGACATTCATGGGACTGTGTCAAATTTGATGGCTTAAATGACGGTTTTGCTATTTTTAACAATTTTGCTTTTGCTATTTTTAACAATTTTGTTTTTGCTATTTTTAACAATTTTGCTTTTCTAATTTTGCATGTTGCTTTGGCTTTACTATTTTTAAATTTTATTTTATAGCTTTTGCATGCATTAACCTTTAAATATTGGTCACTAACACTATAATTTCATTCTTCAGGCTCTCCAAGTTCTAGTCAATCCCCTGCGTTAAATTGAATTTTGCAGGTATGCATTTAAATTTTGTTTATACTTGTATGTAGCAGTAGAACTATATTTCTTAGCCTCCTCTTATGACCAGTTCTACAACATATACATTGGTTGATTTTTTTATTCATATTCCATGATGATTAATTTAAGGGAATTCCAACACAGTTATCTGCTTGATTAGGTGGTAGGTTTTGCAAAATTTTCTAGATAACCTATTTGACAAATGTGGATGTTGATAGTCATTATGGCCTCAAGGTTGCTTCAAGGTGTATGCTACTTGGGACTTGTTCCACTATAAAGAGTCGAGTCAAGGACATAACCAGACAACCATGAAAGGTGGAAATAATAAACATTGACACACAAGATCCCTATTGTTGCGATTCTTCCCTGACTAAGGCTATCATGATTGTCTTAATCTCACACAAAACTTAGAATAGAAGCCAATTATGACATTGGATTACATGAGCTTACATGAAGGAAGAAATATAGGCACTCACATTGATTGCAATGGTATCAATTATGGATCAATTCCTAAGATGGCAACAAAATATGATTTCATTAGTGTATAGGGGATAAAATTCCATGGTAAGTCCTATGATTTTTCAGAATACCAAAATTTAAATACTGCAATTTTGTAATATATATTTCTCATTTAGATTTTCTGTGATTCTCATTGTGTCATCGTACATGTCAAGAGCCATGTCCATGTGCAATATGACCAACCTTGGAGAACCTAAATGTAAGAAATAGATGTGTCAATAAAGTAATTTTTATACGATGTTGCTTTCTAATTTTGTTATTCATCTGTGTCATTTTTGTAGTTGGTTGCATGCTAAATTTAGGGTCCACTATGCAAACTATAGACATATGGGTGTGCATTTTGATTTTGTAGAGTTTCTTTCAAAAATTAACAAGGTTGAAATATGTGAAAATCATATCATATTAGCATCATACCTTGGTTGAAAGACTGTTCAAATCGGTACCCCAAGAATTATAAATTCCCACCTAGGTTCTTCCCCTTTGCATTGTTAGGCTTTTCAGTCTTGCAAGCACACCAAGACCTTAATTGTTCAATTGTGTGGTCACATGGGGAGAGAGATGTGACATAGCATGCTGCTCTGAACCATATTGGTTCATTCCCTACAGTTGAAGATAGAGAGGGAATGGGTAATCGAGGGTTATAAGTCCTCGTGAAGGCAGTAAGGAGAATAAGAATGTTGGAGATAGCCTTATAATTTTTTATGAGTTTCATAATTAACTGAATATTTTTTTCCTTTCAATTGTAGCTTTTAATTGGTTTGATGTGTTGCTCAAATAATTAGTGTATTGTTCCTTGTTGCCAAAATATTGTTTGCAAATCTGCGCATTTCGCCTCCTTTTTCATTCAAAAAATGGTGCATGCACCAACACTTGGAGCAAAGAAGAAAGGAGGAGTCAAGACTATTATCCCTCAACCCTTCATAAATACTACCCTCTACTTTAATAGCATCTCCACTACTACTTCAATCAACATTTATTGTATCCAAAGTGGCATTGTCGTTCAAGGGGTATCAAATGTATTCATGTTTACTAGAAATAAAATTACCCACAAAAGGCTACCATTCATGATATAAATTTTGTAAATGTACGGTCTTTATGTATACATGTTTAGTTCAGATGTCGCGATATAAGATTTACAACTAAGTATGTACGAATCTGTAGCAAATTTAAATGTACACATACAACATTTCAATGTAATGTTTCATCTATATTCCTACACCACCACTGTCAAAACCACTCCTTATTGAGTGTACGGAAGACTTCATGTATTCATGTTTAGTTCAAATAAACTACCCCACATAACGCAACCACTCATGATATAAGATTTGCAAATGTATATGTACGAATTTGTAACAAGTTTGAAATGTAGAGATGGAACCTTTAAATGAAGTGATATCTACACTTACAAAATCAATCAAACCCCTTATCAATATCAACTACAAAAGTAATGATTATCCCTTTAAATCAAATAACATATACCATTCGGCGTTCACATTGCATTGTACACATGCGATTGCTAGTTTAAAATTAGAGGATGTCAACTTCACAATAACCCAGCTCAAGTTCAACAAATCTCGATAGTATATGAGTTTGTAATTGCAATAAATTTGATAGCTCATGCAA